>JAOEHT020004397.1:0-15154 GCA_025448195.2 Parazoanthus atlanticus | reverse complement strand
GTCGTATCACTGATCGCCCTGGGATACATGTGAGTTTCATTGCCAATGCTTTCTAGCACCATGATAGAATCTTTATCTTTGTGCAAATTACGTATTTACACAGCTATTTTAAGTCACTGTTTCGGATCTGCTGAAACTGATACTTTTCTTTCCTTCAAGATTTTATAATCATTTGGAAATAACCAGCTCTAAGTGCACTGCAAAAAGTAAGTGATGAACGCTTGTTCAGACAACAGAAACCCCACAAAACTCAACGTTTTCTATTTCGTGATATCTTTGTTTACATTTTGTTTATTTGTCGTCTAATCTACGAGTGGCGTGCGTTGGCACAGAACATGCATTTATTCTCAATAGAACAACTGTGATAACTGAGAACGTTTTCATAGATATCGATAATGATATTAAATATTTTGGACTCAAATCAAAGAAGCGACTGATACACAATCAATTAATGTCTTACTAAGCGCATGATCTACCTAAATTGGCCGCTCATGTCAACCAATAAAGGTTACTGCAAGTTTTCGAACAATGTTTTCGCTGGGTTTAGTGGCTGTTCATATGTAGGCGTGCTGGCTCGCTTGGCGAGATGTATTGGTATAATTACCTAAAATTTATTCCCGCCAACCCGCCCCCGGGGTGAGGCTGGAGTGTAGGTCGGGGGGGAGGGGTTGGGGCGAGGGTGAAGGTATGCCCTTACATTAGCTATATAAGTATAAGCGGCGCCATATTTTGTTATTTTATTTGCATCTTGGAAATAAAATACGTATGCATGTGTATAGAATAGGATATTTTCTAAAATATTACAATTATATATAAAAAGCATTACCGAAATGAACTACAGCAGTTTTTAAAAATATCTTTCGGTGCGCAAAGACGGCTGTGGCAGTGAGTAATATATTCCGTCAACTATACCACCAACACATGCAAGCCAACAGCGATTCCTCAGGTTTGGAAGCATATCATTTCCCTCCAAACCGTCATAATGTCGTGTCAGCCTTATTGGTTAGCCATTAATCACACTGCTTACGTTACCAGGCAAAGTTGTATTGATTATAATTATGATATGGCTGGTAACCAAAAAATGATTATTCAAGTCATAGGCCAAGTATATAAGTGATATCAGTAGTAATACTGAAAGCGTATGTTTGGGGCGGGAGTGGATTAGGGAGTTCAGGAGGGTTAACGTGACAGTCATGACTCCTTTTCAATATACAACTTTCAGTTATGGAAGACTTTGATAAAGAGTACTAAGTCTAGCTGTAAACATCGTCAAAATGCTTATACTCTGCACTTGTGGCAACACATTTTGTAGAGCAGAAGCTCAAAAATTGAACTTTTAGAGGCACAATATTTGGGGTTGGAAGCGTGAATCATGTCCCAAAACACAGTAGAAATCATGAATCTTTGTCTTTGAAACTTAGGGAATCACGCAAAAAACGGGCAACGGCAAATGAAACATGAACAAGTTTATTTCTATAAAATAAATCATTTGAGAATATTTGTAGATGAATCATGAATCTCTGAATTGAAATAGGTTAGGAATCATGAATATCTGAAGTGAAATGAATGATTACGCTTCCAACCCCGGGAATATGGATCACCTTCCCTTCGCCCCCTCGGCTCCTCCCAAACACGATTTCCGTTCCATTGTCGCTTTGGAAGCCACCGTTCCTTCATAACAAAATTCGGCGTCAGCTGTGTGTCAGCGGTCATTTGTAGTGCTACAGGTTCTTCTCTATTCAGTCGCAGTGCGGTAGAAACGTTTCGCAGTATTTCTGAGCAGTCCAAGTATGTAGCGAATGTTTATAGACTTAAAAATGTTCATGAACGTTACAAAGTACAAAATATCGCTCTTCCTTTTGAAATTTCTAGTGGCACTATTAAAGTAATGCTGTTTACGCTAGTGACGTTAGTATAACCACGCAAAGACGCGCTATATATGTCACAAAATTGATCATCTTGATGCAGTCATTTCCACAGTGAATATTACAAAACCTAAGATACCGATATTTAACTTGACTTTTAGAAAGCGTGAAGCGCAAATGGTAAAACCAAAACCTAAAGAGATTGTGGAAGCTTTGACTTATCTAAAATTGGATTTTGTTGGAGTCAAGTAGCTTTAGTTTTCGAAAAGCCTTTGCCGAAGAGCTATTATCTCCGTTGGCTTAGCGCTTTTCAAAGGTTAACTTTTTTAAATAGCTGTTTATATGTTGGGTTTGTAGTTTCATGCTCATTTGATGAAAGTGTTATATTGAAGTAAATCATTCCATCAGATGAATAGGTACTGATTAATTGTTTCACTTCAACTGTTAACTGTTCTATCAAGTCCAGTTCAAAGCACAGCAATCACATGAGAGGTATCTCTCTTACGTGGAACTCATCCACCTCCAAACTCACTACCCTATACCACAATAGTGCTCGGTCCCTTCCTGTGGAACAACTACATCTTTAAAATCTTCGCATAAATTGTTGTTTTCGCCATACTTGGCAAGCCAATCCTTAACTTCCTCCAGGTTGTAATAAATGGGACCCATTCCCCCCTGGTAGACAATCTTTCCCTCCAGTATAACGTAAAGCCTCTGTGGAACCGCTCCGTAAGCTATGTTGGCTCCATTGTCTATTGTGTCAACCATCACCGTTACTGAGGTTGGGACATACGGCAAGAGGAGTTTCGATGCGACGCACCTCTCCTCTTGACTACAGTGCTGCTTTATGTTGAAGTCATCCTATGAAACATTGAAAGTTCTGTTAGATCGTTTGCATGCAAAAAATGTGTCAAAAACATTGATACAAGGACAATATTTTATATCAGTATGTTTATATAAGACTTAGGGCGAAAGAGCTTTTTGTGTTACAGTTGGAACAATCTACCAGTCCATATTAGAACTTCGGATAGTTTGTCCATTTTATAATCTAGAGCGAAAACACATTATTAGCAACTAAGTTAAGTGTGAATGCGCGCAGCTTTTGGTTCAGTATGTGAGTCAGAACTGAGAGAGACAGAACGTGCCTTATGCGGTTTGTTACAACTGTCTATCCGTTTATGACTGGCTGACTCAAGAATGCACGTTGTAACCGAATAAAGGAACAACACATTTTCGTCTGCTTTGTCATTGTGCAAACGGACTGAATCGAGTGTTAATGTTTTTCATTCCTCCTCGTATTGGGAGATGTTAGAGAAAACGAACATTTACTGAAGGAATGAATTTTTCAAAGACAAACAACAAGCGCTCTAAAATTTGTTCTGTTCAAAACAGAGATTAGTAATTTTATAAAACAAAAAATGTAAAAAGAAAGATTGGGCGTTTCAGTTTTAACATCGATTAAGCGAGAAAAAAGAGGTGTTTCAAGTGATTTATTAAAAGCCCAACGAAGATACAACTCGTATTTGTGGTTATTTTTATATTGGTCTTTGTAACAGAGACATTTATCTTTGAAGAAACAGAAGATAGTACTTGAAAGAGGACTCGTAAGAGAAACAACTGTATTGAAAACTTCGTTTGCCATGATGGGAAAGCGTTTTAAGGCGCTACTCGTAAAGGTGTGATCTGTATTATATAACTCTTATTTACTTCTATAGTTTGTTTTAGCTGTGTAAAGTAAATGTTAATCGATATCTTGGCTACAGGAGATTATTCGTGCAGCTGTAGCAGAGTTTGATAGCGAAAATATAAAAAATAAAATTGCGTTGCACAATGTTCATCGAGTGTAAAACTACTGGGGGTCAGCAAATTGACAGCAACAGAAATAAAACCGTCACTCTTCAGTTCGATTTCCTGACAAATGTATTTTTACATCTCTGGATAATATCTGGATAATGTTTACTGATCACTGAATAGGCCCCATGCTGTTGATCTTGTCAATTTTAAGTCAAGAGCTTACATCCAATTTTACGAGTCCTCACAGCGTTGACGCGAGACTCTTCATTTTCTGTGTTATTTTGAGTCGCATGGATCAAAGAGGATATATTGCTGAGGGCCCTTTTTAAAGCCCTTGTAAATGACTTTCTACTTTCGCGTTTGTTAAATCAGGATCTTACTGCCTACAGTTTTAAGTGTTTAATAAGACTTAGTCAGCTTAAAGCATTGTTGCAAGAATTGTTTTAAATGCCCCATTAAACTTCCAGATTGTTCGTTTTTGTTACGCAGTTTAAATATTTGTGTCTTTTCCGATGTGGTATCTATAAAGTAAGAAGCTTTTTGTTTTTGCGGTCTTTACAATACTGATAGTCCCCACGTAGACATGTCGTGCATTTGACCAAAACAAAACGACAAACAAAAGAAATCAGTGTATAACAAAGTATTGGCCTGCGCAAACCAGGTCTAAATCAATGCTTTAAACAAACAGCTCGTGGACACAATTTGCAAAGTTCGCGTGACATTTTATGCAAACTAGCATGGCGCCGCAACCACTGCAAATCTGGGGTCGCGCGGGTCGGTTTAAAAAGGACAATCTTGACGCACGAAATAACCTTCGTAGAGCAAGAGAGCTTTCATATATGTATAAATGCAAATATTCTGGGTGAAAAGAAGCTAATAAACCAAACAAAAAATATCTAACTTGACTTCCATTAACCTACTCTTTGTATGATTTTATCAAGAAGAAAAGTAAAACACGCGATGTTTCGCAATTTCGCACTATAAATAAAAAACCGGCAATAATGATTCTGCACGTTTTAGTACAGCAAGCGCAACTAAAACGATTGGCTTCGCTTGGCAAACTCAGTACAAAGGACATGATATGCAAAGTAACAAAAACCGCTCTCACAAGGATTTGTCAAACTGAAATAATCAGAGCAGAACACTTTCTGAAAGCGCTTACAACATTAATTCTTAATATAGCATCAGTTTCAGTTCAAAATGGTTAGTTACTAGTTTTAAAATAATAAAACATTGCATGTGGCAACCAAATTACTAGCTGGCTCACCTTTCCCCATCGTTATCTCAAGAAATCAGGAGGGTCCTAGCAGCTTATTACTAACTTAGATTTTCGTGTTAACGAGTTAACACGCAAAGGGAAAAAATATCACGCGATTTCACGTGGCACGCAATGCAAGCTTAAAAATTTAAATAGAATCTCTTTGCTCTGATTTTAGAGGTGCCAGCGAGTGGGAAAAGTTCACAAATATACATTTGAATAAAACAGCAAACTGAAAGTTTTACCTGATGGTGAGATAACGAGAACAATAAACAACAAACCTTAAATGCCCATCCATTGACAGGATGCGCTTCTTCGATATAAACGACGATAAAGTCTGCAGTCTCCGAATAGTCGGTGACTATCTCGCTGAACTTTGGCAGCTGCATCCGAAATCCGGGTCAGCTACAAGAGCCAAAGTTAATGACCAGTGGTCGACAACCTTGTGCAAAGTCCAGCAAGTGACACTGAGTTTTACCATCAGTAGAGACAAGTTTTGGGTTCTCTGCTCTGCCTCCTAAGCTGACTGGTTTAAATTTATCCAGTAGCATCGAGCGTCTGAGGGCTTTGTACATTTCCCATGTGAACAACGAGTTCCAGTAGGCATGTCTTGGAAGCCGATTTACTCCAGTGATGCGGCCAAAAGCGTTTGTAATGTATAAGTTCATAAAAGGTATTAAACGGAGTGCTCTCAAAAACAAAAATGCTATCAGCAACGTTGTGCTTACGACTATGGAAAGCAATGGAACATGCGGCGAAGTTGCCATGGTTAGAATTGTAAGCGTTTGCTGTGCCACCGGTGTAGGAAACCTTTCATTTGCTGTGCTCCGGCCAGCACAGCTGCACACTGACGACTCTGGCAGGTTCCGATGTGCTTTGGTTTTATTTCAATTCACGAACGCCAGTAATATGAGTGACGTTTGTGACATTGTTTGCTCAAAAATGAGTGGGACGTCACGACGATGAGCGCAGCTAGAATAGCGTGCGTGTTGCAAAACACGCAATATTTATCAGCCTTCGACTTCACTTCCTCTAGGAGGTGCACGTGCAGTTGTGTACAGAGTGAAACATTTTTAGATTTGCACCTAGATTGTTTCCATAGAGACTGAGAGTAGGGTCGCTATGCCCATTCAGAAGTTGTATTGAGTCCAATAAATGGTTTCGCGCTCTCATGAAATGAAATGCGTGAGTAGCGCTTGCAGGGTGGCTTTGTTAAGAACTAGTTTGGCGATTAGCTCGAGACCTCAAGTAGCCGCTGAGTCTACAGTTTAACAGATACGCCCTTCAAAAAGATTGTCTTTGTAAGGAAAATGTGTTTACTCGTCGCAATTAAACTTGTTTGGGTGACCTTTCATCAGCTTCGGGACCCTCGTGAGACAAGTCTGCGAATTCACAACACGCGAGCAATATTTCGAGAACTGAAATTGAGACATGCTGTCTTTTGAGACCCACGACTCGGAAAGAACAATTTTAACACGTTAAAAAGCGTTATTATTTTGTTAGCATTAGAGTCAGTGTTAAAGAATCTTTAAAGTGGAGCCTGAGAGTCCAATTTGAAGTGTTGACACACAGAGATGATAAGGACGCAATGAGCTTACTGATTAACAAGTCGAGAGACCTTTCTAGGTTCATGATCGGCGACGTATTATTTGATGCCAAAACACATGTAAGGGTCAGGAAGGCTTGATAATTATAACATTAAAGGTTTTTGTAAAAAAACAGTTACTTTTTAAACTCCTTCGCTGTCATATTATACTGATTTGCCTTTAAACATGCAGTGTAACTGTTTTCTGTGATGTCGCTCAGACTCGGCTCAAGACTCGGACTTGGTCCAAGAGACTTATCATTTTTATTTTGAAAAGTAGTTTTCTTTGCATGTTACTGCCTTGTTATCATTATTAGGCAAAATCTAAGGGAATCTTTCATCGCAAGCATGAGGTGAAAGAATCTATCGAACTCTTGACACTTGTATACATTTATCCTTGTTAATGACATTTTTCCTGTTTATTTTCGCGGTAGTCGAGGTAGTCGAGTTGTGTTCTTTGAGTGCAGGTGATAAGCGGTTTAGAGTTCGTGATGGCATCATAAACAAAATGACGCGACGAATAACATGCGACCATATTCACAAGCTTGGCCCACGACCCCATGAGAAATCCAACCTCATGACATTCTTTTAAACGTTATTCAACGAAACGACCTTCAGTGGAGTATTCCTGTTTCCCTGACAAGCACGGAAATGAACTTTAGATTAAGGTAGCCGCCACTCTTCAGGTTTCAGGATTTACTAGTAATTTCCCAATTTAGAAAGTTAAAAGCACAAAAAAGAGGGGTTGTTGATCTAACGAGCGCTTCCTGCACAAAACACGCAATATCTCCTAAAATTGCGCAATCTGGTTGATACAAATGATTACGATATGGGGTATATTTAGAAAGTCACGGCGTATCGTTTGTCAGTGATCCGCTCATGAACCTGTGTACAAGCTGCTAAGTCATATGACGAGAATTGTATCCTTTAGTGATAAACAAATTCACTAAACGAGGCATCGGTTTTTCTAGCTACAAACTGAAAACTGAAAACAGAACTCTGTCAAAAGCCTTTAAATATACGAGTCATAGATATTTGTAGTGGTAAATAAGACACGTAATCTGTGACGACTATCTCATCTTTTCTTATCTTGAAAATAGGACCTTGTGGGAGTTTTGTCTTGAAAACAGTTATTGTTCCAACCATATCTTCGTCCTGTATGAAAACATCGGCCAACAAAGTTCTTTTTCCATCAACTGAAACCCATTGTTTAGACTAAGGTGCTGGGACATACTGACTGAAGCGGATACAATCAAGAACTTTTCGTCTTCGACAAGTATATGTTTTCAAGTTTTCCGGCCTTTCCTTCCTTCTGACGTTTGAACTTGGCACAAGAAACTGAGAAAATGAGATAAGCCGTTGACGGCTCTTTTTTTCTTCTGAGTGTTTCTGGGGAGATAAGGTTAAATCCATAAACACAAAAGTCATATTGCGTGTTTTGAATACAACAGCAAAGTTGGCCATTCCAATACAACAAAAGGTATTTTATTCGCAAACTAATTTAAATCGTCTTCCCTCGTATCAAGCGTTAGTTAATAACAAGCTAAAGCATTCTTTTTTTTAATTTCATTTTTTAGTTAATTCGAGGAAAACGCTTTGTGTATCCGACGCTCTAGCTTGAAACCGAAGTGTTCGTGTTAAAATCCTATATGGTTTGAATCCAGAACGTTTCAGAAAAACTGAAGTTTAAATAGAAAACTGGCGCCAGAGCCCAGTACCAGTTCTAAGCTTGTTACCTATGATTATAGGTTACCATGATAATCATTAGTGTGATGCTTTACAACTGAGAACCCTGCTAGGCTTACAGGGCGTCTTCGTTTCCGTGTTTCACTCTGCTTTTGCCGACTCGTTCGATGAACACCATAACACCATGACTGAAGTCTTAGTAGTTTTCAGTCAAACCTCTTACCTTGTGTGTGTATGTAACATCAGGATTTTAAGATAATATAAGAACTAAAAACTACCATTTACTTCAGCACAGTCACTTCGCACAACATGACGCTCTCAACTTTCGATCTCGAGAAACTATAATCAGTAATTTCGAATCTATTGTTCTCCGCCTCATCGCGTAGTATTGAAAACACGCATCAATTTGCGAAAGGGAAATAGCCGAAAACTGTAAAATCTACTGACACCGGTCGGAACTTTTGCCTTGTAGAAGGAAGTATTAAGATAAGGATTGATTTGATAGGAGCTTTGAGGTATCGAACTGGATGCTTACACATCGGTACATTGAACGCCCACTCGCCCAATAAAGTTGTTACAACTCTTGTATAGGAGTGTCTGGCTATTCGAACCAGGCAAAAACTGATAACTCCACCGTTTTTTGAAAACCTGCATTGTAATAATCTTTTCTGATTGTAATACAAGTTGGCTAGCTGTTTTGTAATCCCGGTGGAGGCAAGCTTCTTTTAAGATCAACGGTGACAAAGCCAAAACCAAAATGTGGCAAATGTCGGAACTTCTGAATTGTAAAAGGAAGTATTTAACAAGATAAGGATTGAGGTTAGAAGGTATCGAATTGGTGTTCGCGTGTATCAGTACGGTGATATGGCCGGTAGACTAATGAGAACTTACATATAACGCTTGTGAGAACAGTGTATGACTATGCATTGTCATTGGAACCAAACAAGAATAACATATAGTTCTTAAAACAAAACAATATGTACACTGATACTAATATTATTTTTCTGGAAGTCTCTCGCCTTATAGCACGGCGAGGTTTGAATTTCACTAGTCAGCTAAAGGAGAGCTGTTTAGCGATCTAAGTCCAATTTGGTTGATTAAGATTACACGGTTATTTTCATAACAGAGCGGAAAAACTGATTCAGTAATCACACATTCTGATGAAGCAACCGGCGTCAGTATCTCGCAAATTAAGTGAAAAAAACATTGTTTTATTTTCCAGGCTCTTTTGTATTAGATTAACAAGGGGCGTAAATTGCGACAGACGTATTCCTTAGATATTCTCAGTTATTTTCTCTAACCCAAATGTCTCCTGAAGAAGATTGATCTTAAAACAAATAGTTGCACTGCGGTAGCACGCTCAAATTCTTTTGGGATAATTCAAATCAAATAGTAAAGTTCCACGGTAATGACTAATGTTATGACACTCGATTTGTAAAAAATCGATCATATATATTACAAAATAATTCACTCCCTTGCCTTCCATTCCCCGCTGTGATACACAACCACAACAGAAGTTTGTTGATAACGGTAACAGTACTTTTATGGTTAGTGCATGCATTAACAGAAGTATGGCTAATTTAGCAACAAGAAACTAAAAAAAGCGGACTTGACCTCCTGTACCGTTAGTGCATAGAATAGCGTGTCAGTTTCAACATTTCCAAATGCAACTGGCACTCAATAAAGAAAGCGAAATCCTATAAAACATATTTACAATTTTGGCGGCCCATCCTCTGGTTAGTTGTGACTCCCAGTAAAACCTTGGTCTTCGCGTCAGGTGCGATGCTAAGTGGACGGAACACATGTACAACCACAGCAACATAGCAAACTACAAGGCCTATGCAATGCTGGGACTGCTGAGACATACAGTAAGTAAGCACTTTTCTGTATGGGGTCAACGGCTTCTTTATCTAGCCCTCGTGCGAGCGCATCTCGATTATGCCAGCGAGGCATGGACTGGTCAGTCCATTAAAATCCCTCGTGCAGCCGGCGGGGTATTCCTGAAGTACAGAATGCCATGCAAGGATCGCCTGATTACTGCCATTAAGCTACAGTACTGGAATGAGAAAAAGTATTTACTTTTTTTCTTGCACTGTTGCCTATACATTAAATACAACCTTCAACCGTAAGAAACTATGTGAGTCGTGCCCCAAACACCCGAATTTGAGAATTCACGCGATGTTGACTTTTTGTTACCACGGTGCAGAACAAACCATTTAGAACATAATGTTTTTTACCAGGAGTTGCTGGCTCTGGAATAGTTTACTTCCAACTTTGATGCCTTGTTGTGCCTTTTTGATATAGTTTTATCATGAATCCTTTTTAACTTGTATCAGCACAACTGAAACATAAAATATAAGAAACAATATATGCTATCAAATATAGCTACCTATTTTTCTAAAGCTCCGTTATTGATAGCAGGGAAAAGATGAAAAAATAGTTTGGAACGAGTTTTGAGTAGTCATTCTGCTAAAGGCCCTGGCACACGGTGAAAGAACCGCGCGCGGGTTATGTACAGTGGCATAGAATTTGTTTTCATGACGGCATTTGGCGATCAACTCGATTCTCTTGTTTAGGGGTGGACCCTTGGTAATGGGCGGCACACTTAGCTAAAACTAGTTTATAGGTATTTAATATTAAAAACAATACAATATATATAGCAAAACGTAGCTTAAAATAACTTATGCAAAAAGTAAAAACAACTACACATCTATTTCAAAATAGGTTGACTTGTGAAAAGCGCGATACCCAGATCGCAAAGCATGATGGGAGCTCTAATTTCTCCAGTTGATGAGCTTTTATTGGTCAAATTTATCAAAATTACTTAGTTTTGAGCTTTGCTGGTTTCATTTGGTTCGTATTCAGGTCAATGGATGGCATGCTGGGTAAAATACAGGGCTCTCATAATTCCTTTCACGAGTGTGTGGTTTTACCCTTTGCAGGTGTCAACGTTTTCTGAAGTAGCTGTATATAGCTACACTATATTTAAAACCACACTTGTCTCGGAATAACTTGTTTTTGTGTACACGTGCATATAATGCGTGCACGCAACAATGTCAACAATATTTCACCGTGTTGTCGGTGCGGTGTAGTTGCCAATATTGACTGACCTAAAATTAGATCAGTACATTACAACATATATAGTGATGTGTGGATGGTTTACTTATGCCGTAGAGATTTTAAATTGTCCAACAAAGAACGCATCACACCTGCTCTCATATTCCTAGACTGGCTACCTATGGATGTTCCACTGAATACTATTTTAAATTTTACTTTTAACTTATAAGATTTCTTCATCGACTTGCTCCTAGCTTTTTGTGTGATACAATCACTTTCTACAAATTTCCGTTTCTCCACGAAGAATATGCTGTCCGTTCCCAGAGCGCTAACACTGAAATTTTGTGGTTTTTCTGTATCTTCACCATGTCTCCTGAACAGTATTCATCAGTCTCTTAAGGAAAATCCTTCCATCACTATTTTTAAGAAACGTTTTGATGACATATTTATTTAAGAAATAATAGTTTTGCCTTTATTCTATTTCTATACTGTTTTTGATATTTTATAGTTGTAAAGCACCTTTGAACATTTTCGGTAAAAGGCGCTACAGGAATTGTTTATTATTCTTAATTGTTTTAGGAAAACAATAGTTGAAATATTTCCTAGGTATGGATTGCCAAGCACGAAAGCACGATTCCATCCCAGACTTTGCGTGATCGTGTCATACGATCCGTCTATTCTTATTGGCACAAAGCATGACGCTATGAAGTTGTGTGTTTGCCGCTTCTCTGATTTGAGATCAAAACAAGTTTCTTATCGAAAACTCACGGAATTATTTTCTCAGTTGTAGAAATTTTTGAAGAGATAATCCGTTGTAATCAGAACAAATTAGGAGTATTAATGCAATGGTTCCAAACTGCACACGCAGGTGCAAACCATAGCATACCCAGTACCAGCAATAAACACGCTCCAAATAGATTAGACAACAAATGAACAAAATGTAAACAAGAAGTTAGTCCCGCATGTTTAGTTTGTATGTGCGATCACGAAATGAAAAACTTCGAGATTTGTAGGGCTACTCTTGTCTGAAGAAGTATTGGACAAGTAGTTTCTATTGCAAAATCAAGTAATTCAAATGATTCACTTGAAGAAAGAACAATTATATTAGTTTTCAGTCGTTCGGAGCAGTGATCGCGTGACCTGAAATATTTGTTAAACACATTTTTTGCACAGCAATATAGTGTATAAGTTAAAATTAAACGTACCACGACAGAAGGGTACATGAAGCAAAGAAAATGTGATCTGAAAATAGTTTAAATTTTCAAATAATACCTCGTAAAGAGATAAACATTTTAAAAAAAAGAAAGGCCCGTCAAGGGTCCTTGTAAAAGGAAACCGACTAGGGTCAAGGATAGCTCGTGTTTACCATCAAAATGACTGTGGTCTTCTAATGCACTTTTTATTGCTGTTTTCTTTGGGTAATTAGTTCTAGTTGTTGTTATGTTACGATTTCATTTTGATCCAGCACAAGATGTTTTTGTAAGTAAAAAGTTGAATATTGGTCCCCCAAGGGTTGTTTTGGACAGTCAAGTTATCATCGACCCTGTATGTACGACACGTTTACAAGGAGAAATGACAACTCCGAGCAAACCCCTACAGCTCTCAGCTGTTAAATCCTTGCACAGGGGAAACTCGAGCACCCGAGATGAGCTCTAATTCTGTCTTGCCTGCTTGTAATATTTTATCAAATAAAAGAGCAACTGAGTGCGCGCCCGAGTATTCTTAGGACGAAGATAATAACTCTAGCACTGGAGTTATATCCGATCACCTTGTAAACAGACCCAAGGAGGCCAAATGAAATCGAAAGGGATATATGTAGATAGCTCACTATTATTATATTGTTTCAACGCTTTGGTTAGCACATACTTGGAAACCGTAAGCCGGGGTAGTCCATTGGGCGGGAGAAAGTCCAGGGCCGAGAGGAAGAAGTCAAGATCAAGCTTAACAGAGGAGGGAAGAAACTCATTTTCCCCCCGTTATTCCTTCTTCTCGCGTCATCCCGCTTTGCGTTTTCCTTTGGGAACTGGAAGAGAAATAAGCCAACATTTAATAAGCCAGGGTACAACTGGAAATATATTTTCTTTTTAACAGAATACATTTTTTTGAAAAAATAATGACATATTAAATTATTTTACTCCTCACTTATGAAGGTCAAAACTTCGTTAATTAGCCTCTTTATTGGAAGTTTCCTTTCAAGAAACGATAAGTCCTGCAGTTTTTCAGAGAAAAAAATGGGATTTCTGTGTGCTGGACTGTGAAACCTAAAGGGCAGAGGAATTTGTTTCGGTTTTATCTTGGCAAAGCTAGTAATATTGAATTGTAACTTTTCAAGAATTGGGCTGTTGATTTCAAACGCCTGCCAAGTGTAAACAAAGTTTGGGTGGATCCTTCAGTCGTTTGGAAAGTCTCCCAGACCTTGCAGTCCGGCCTTCCACCTCTACATCTACATCTACATTTAAATGTAAAATGATATAGAAATAGATAACGAGTCCACGCGCTATGTTGAATTGTAGAAGCACGCGGGAATTTGTAAGAGAAGTGTTTGGGGTAGCGCAGGGCACAGTCAAATAACAAACTTCAAAACCATAGTTCACAGTCATAGCTTCGAGTCTAAAATTTTCGAAATCTTACAATATTTTCTTTTTGTAAAACCAATTCGTTAATAAAAGCAAAAATTTTTACTTCAAGCCGCTTGATTTAAATGAAACACTTCAATTATAGATCAGTTTCAAAAGCAAATCCAGTTTAATGCTTTTTCGAGTGTAAATTAAAGAAAGGTTTAAAAAAGACTGAGTACTAATGATTCTATAAGCAGTCCAAATATAGCAGTTTCACAGCTAACATTTCCACTGTCACTACTTAAAGATAAAGTAGGAAATCAGGTGAAGTTATTTGGATCGTCCTTTTTTAGTAAAGGAAAAAAACCCAGAACAGTTCTCATTTTTTTCCTTCTTTATTACTGTTTAGGTTCGAGTGACCAAGTTACGACAGCGAAATACTCGAACGAAGCTGGGTTTTTCAGATGGCATTTTACGGCGTTTCTAATCAGTTATCACATGCAAGGAAGAGACTAAGTACTCACTGTCTTGTAGCTCGAGGCTCACTAGTAAATATATTCATCACCAAAAGATATTTATGTGTACTTCAATGCAGGATAATAGAGCAATGTGAGACAGAAACAGTTTTGCAGGAACAATCAACGGTTCAATTACAATCTGAACAAACTGAAAGTCTTCATAGAGTGCTTGACGTATTTGTGTCGAATCATAACATGTTCAATGCCCACGCACGCTTCAGATAATTATAGATTGTCATAAACAAAAGAACTAAATGTAAACAAAGTTTTTAATACAGATTACTTAACATCGACGATCACGAAATGGAAAACTTCAACTCTTAAGATTTCTATCCTATGCATCTAATATTTCTTTTAACATTCTTTTACTGCAGAACTTGTACTGTTATTTTCAAGAAAATTTTTGAAGAAGGAATATTTTCGTTTCGAAATTTGGAAGTATTCGTCGCGTGACTCGGTTGTTTCAATAAATGATCCACATAGCGAAGGTTCTACAAACAAGAATGTGCCAACGCGTCGGACACGCACGAAGCCAATTAGAAAATACTAACACCAATATTTGATCTAGAAATTGGTTTGGAAGTTTAAAAACGGAAGACACATAACGTTTTGTTCGTTGACCAAAAGGAACATAGGTGTGAGGCCTATGCTCTTAACTGAGAATCGTAATAGCAGTGGATGCAAATCAACAATAAAAACCAGGGGCGGATCAGTAGACATTTTGAAAGGGGGGAGGCAAAATTCCATGAAATTTTATTGTAGTGGGGCATAACGAGCTCCGTTGGCGCGAGTTACTAGGGGGACCGGGGACCGGGCTGGGGGGGGGGGGGGGG
>JAOEHT020004396.1:0-24021 GCA_025448195.2 Parazoanthus atlanticus | reverse complement strand
TAAAAAAACGCTTCGCTTACTGATTTGATATCTAAAAATTCTTTATGAAGGCGCTTTTTAATGAGCCTTTTAAAATGTACTAAGGTTTTTGCCGATTTTTCTTCACTGGTACAATTGTTCCAAATGCGGCATGCTCTGTGCATAAATGTCCTTTTGCCCGTCTCAGTCCTGCATCTAGGAACGTTAAGTTCATCCTTGCTTCTCGTATTGTATTTCTTGTTTATCTTCCTCGATTTCAGTGCCTCTGACAGGCCATCTGGTGCTAGATTCTTCATACATTTGTATGCCATTAAGGCGTCGCGCTGGTAAAGAATGCTTGGAATAGGGAGCCAGGATAGATGCTTTAGAATTGGAGTTATGTGAACGAATTTGGGTTCTCCAGTTATGATACGAGCGGCAAAGTTCTGAATGTGTTGAAGTTTCACGATATTTGATTTACTAGCGTTTGACCAAACAGTGGAGCAGTACAGGAGCTTGCTGAAAACGAGTGATTGCATTAGAATATTTAGTGTATTCTTGTCAAACAAATGTTTCACCCTTCGGATTTGAAGGAGTTTATAACGGCATGATGATACATTCTTGTCTGTGTGCTTGGTATATGTTAGGCCCGGGTCAAGTATTATTCCAAGATCTCTAACATCGGTGGCCGGTGTAAGGGTTTGGCCAAGGAAGGGTAGCTCGATGTCTTTAGGAGTGCGATGTAACAGCTGACTCGTTCCAAATAAGGCAAACTGGGTTTTGTCCGGGTTTATAAGGAGTTGGTGGCCGCAACACCACCCTGCTACATTGATCAAGTCCGATTCAAGCTTCTTTAGACTTTCTTCTAGGTTTTGTAGACTGAATGCAAGATACATTTTTGTATCGTCAACGAACGATTTGACCTTGGAACTTCTGTTTGTAGATCCAGAGGTGAGATCGTTAGTGTAAATACTAAACAGCAGGGGTCCGAGGACTGAGCCCTGTGGCACTCCGTTCTTCACTGGCAGAGGATCGGACAGTTCGGTGTCTATTCTGACTCTCTGTGTTCTGTTAGTAAGGTAGCTTGTGAACCACTTGAGTGTACCTTCGGAAACTCCCAGGCGTCGGAGTTTAGACAGTAGAATAGAGTGGCTTATGCTGTCATAGGCTTTGCTTAAGTCCAGCAACACCATAGCTGTAATTTCTTTACGATCCATAGCATTGAGTATGTAGTCTGTTACTTGCAGTGACAATGTTTCAGTAGAATGATATTGCTTATTGCCGTATTGGTTGATTGACAGGAGATTGTTTGTAATCAGATACTCAGTGAACTGTTGGTGCACGACACGCTCGCATATCTTTGACAATACCGGAAGTAGTGAGATAGGGCGGTTGTTGCAAGCATTCTCTGCATCGTCACTCTTCGGTATTGGAATTACTTCGGCTTCTTTCCAAGTTTGTGGGAATGTGCTATCAGCTAGGCTTGAATTGACTAGATCTGTAATGGGCTGGATGATATGTGGCAAGCAATCTTCTATGAATCTAAGAGATACTTTATCCGGTCCAGGGGCTTTGTTCTTGGGCATGCTGGATATGATGTCCTCAACTGTTTTGCTGGACACTATTTCCAAGGAAAATTGTGCCATTCCTGTATTAATGCTCGTGATCTCGGTTGCATTGATGTTTGTGGGTAGTGCATGTGTCACAGAAATCTCCTTCGCTTTCTTAGCTGCCTTTTCACCTACTGATGCAAAGAATTCGTTGAATTCCTGGGCAACAATTGATTGTTCTTTGTTGTAAGTAGGTTTGATGGAATCTCTTGCAGGGAGGCATCGTCGTACAGTTCTCCACATGCTCTTAGGATTGTCTTTGTTAGCCAATATTTCGTTACGGACAAATTCTGATTCAGATGTTTTGAGGCAGAGTTTGACTTGCCGTTTGATATCTTTGAATATTTGCCAGTCACGGGCATTGTGTGTTGTACGAGCGATCCGGTGAGCATTATCTCTTTGTTTCATGAGAGCTTTGATTTCTGCAGTCATGAAGGGGCATGGTTTGGATTTAGTAGTGATGACTTTGATAGGTGCATGATTGTTTAGGATGTCATTGAACAGGGAGTTGAAAGTATCCAGTTTATCGCTGATGTTGTCACAGTTTGATACGTTATGCCAAGGCGTATTAGCTATATCTTCAGAGAACAAGTTTGGGTCATAGTTTTTCACATTACGTATTACAAACTTCGATGGTTTGAGTCTCGGCTTTCTCAGGTTCAGTTTAGTGAATATTAGGAAGTGGTCACTCATGGTCAGATCAATAACATCACTAGCTTGAACTAGGTCGGGGTTTGATATTAATATTACGTCGACCAGAGTTTGGGAAGTGGCTGTGATTCGTGTTGGCTTTGTTATAAGTTGTTTCATGTTGAAGGTATTACAAAACTCAGTAAGCCGCTTGCCTTCTGATGCAAGTTTGAGAAGGTCACAGTTCAAGTCTCCAATAATGATGATGTCGTTATTAATTGTGGATGCATGGTTTATTTTTGGCGCAAAGTGCTCGTCGAAAAACGATATGGGACAATCGGGTGGTCTGTAAGCAACGCAGATCACAATGGACTTGAATTTGCTGCTCTGAACCTGGATCCACTGTTGATGGAAGCCAGTGTCCGAGATGTTGCTGAGGTCTTTCAGTTGTCGAATTTTAAGCTCGTTTCGTACATACAAACAAGTTCCACCTCCTGATTTTCCAATGCGGTCAAGCCTGAATAATCTGTATCCAGCGATGGCTACACTGGCATTGGTGTTCGACGAATTTAGCCATGTTTCAGATAGGGCAAATATGTCGACGTCATGCTTGGTTATCAGTGTTTTCAGCTCGGTGAGATGTACTCGATTCAGAGATTGAATGTTTAGATGGAAGATACTAAGTCCAGCGGCGGATTTTACAGATCTATTGCCAGCCACAGGAGTGGTACAGTTAATGTTTACAACGTTATGCAAATTTCTGAATCTTCTGGCGTTGTTGTGTTTTGATTGAACTGGCGAACGATAAGTTGTCAGTACAGGAATCGGTTGCTGTTTCGGCTCTAGATTTGCTGGGTAAATTGAAGGGAATCCGGTGAAGGGTGGCTTGCTGAAATGGTGGGCTTGATGAGTGTTGTATGAGATGGTAGTTTTCAGCCCGAGTTCCGACAACTGTGATCGCTGGTAATTTATGCGATCGTCGACACTAGAATTCCATTTTGGCGGGAGAATTGAACGACCAGAAATACTGTTCTTTTCCCTCGAAAGTGGACCCGGATTGCGTTGGACATCCATATATATTGCAATATCGATTGTAAAAGGCTTACTTGGTAGAACTAGTACGGTTGTTCCATGTCTGGATCCTTTGCAAACTGGGAATTTGATCTTTGACTGCAATGAAACTTTGATACGCTTGAGATGCACGGTCAAGGGAGCGAAATAGGTTCGTTGAATAACTTTCTGTAGATTGTGAACTCATCTCCAAATTCTGTCGTAGGAATATGCTGTCTTGCTGTATAGCCATAGTGAGTAGCTGTTGGTGCTAACATTAGCCATAGCAGAGCAAACTAGAAAAATCGGCACGATTTCGCTTTAGCTGTCATGGCGAGAGTCTCTCTCACAGTGAAGCACTCGCAAAATGTCATGAGGACATCTCTTCCTACTGTTACTCTCGTCTAGAAATTTGCAAAATTAATGACCAAAATATAATGCTCCTTTTTGCATTTTTCCAGAATATCTCCTGATCTTAGGAAGGAGGCTGAACATGAAATGTTTCTTTATCAGAAAAGTATCAGTTAGCTCCCACACTTCTAACAAAAACTAATGTCCCCAGACAAGCGGGCAAATGTGCTACTAAATTCAATAAATTCAGATCCCCTAATGACCTTGTCAACCCTGTTATTTGCTCTGCATATCTCAACTATTCCCAGAGGGAGGGGGGTAGAAGCAGGTATGCATTGTTCCATTTGCTGTTGCATCACCTGAATTCGTTATTTTAAATACAGGGTATGATAAACTTAAGCCATTTGGCTTCCCCATTCACGGATGCATTGATGGATACAGCAGAAAAATTCTGTGGTTGGAAGTTGCAAGATCGAACAATAAACCTGAGGTTATTGTACAGTTTTATCTTGATTGTGTAAAAGCACAGTCTGGTTGCCCAGTCCTTCTACGTACAGACTGTGGAACAGAAAATGGCATCATGGCTGCCATGCAGTGCTACTTGCGGCAGGATGGAAATGATGAATTTGCTTGTGAGAAAGCTCACAGGTATGGTACATCACCAAGTAACCAACGCATCGAGTGTTGGTGGTCATTTCTAAGAAGGAGCAGGTCTTCATGGTGGATAGACCATTTTAAAGAAATGGCCAGTAGTGGATTGCTAGATCAGGGAAACCAGTTGCATATGGAATGTTTATGGTTTTGCTACGAGTCTATACTCCATGAAGATCTTGATAAAATTAAGCATCGCTGGAATACGCATAGAATTCGTCCATCAAGAAATGGAACAGTTCCAGGTATTCCGGATGTTCCTTTATTTCTTGCCTGAGCGTTCTGGTGGCCAAGAGTGCAAAGTAACGGTATCACGAGAGAGGTTTTGCGAGATTGAAACAAATGTGGAGTTCGATCATGCAAATGAAAATGATCAAGACCACCATTTGTATCAGGAGTATTTTCATTATGTCATGGAAAATGAAAATTTGCAGTACCCAACTTCTGCCAATGAAGCATATGACCTTTTTCTACATTTAATCACTGTTGCAACCAGCTGACTTTTACAATCACAAGATAAGATGCAACCTATTTTAGAAGTGGTGAAGTTACTTCAGTTATTGTTCCTGCTTCTCCAGGATTGAACAGATGGTAACTGGTTACATGTATATGGTGTTCACAGGTTACTGTATGGGTAATATTATGTGATCCTAGCTGGATCCTTAATGGATGTTGCTGTTGCAGTGTGTAATGTCAAACGACAGTCACTGTCAAACACAATTAAACAGTGTGGACTAAGTTAATTCAACAAAAATTTATCACAAGCACTCACTGAGCATTTTGACATAAAACCTTTTAATTCCCCTAATATTTTAAATGATTTACATCAACTCAAATAACAAACTTGCATCAATGATCCTTCCTAAGATCAGTGTGTAAATGGCTAAAACCTAACTCTGTAAGTGTAACTGAACAAACTGCTAGTGCTCTAGGTAGCTGTACTTGCTGCAGAAAGCCATATTATGTACTATTAATAGTTGAGACATTGACCTGTTATGAAAACTACAAGACTAGCTACTGAAGTCATCCAGGCTCCTGTTCATTGACTGACTGCAACCTAGCATGTGTGATACAAATTAAACTATTTTGCATTTGATGCCTTCACATTTGTTGGTACATGTACAACAACTGGCCAGAAATACCTCTAACACTTATCCAAAACATTTAATATGGAACTGGAACATGTTCATTATTTAAATGCATCTATAAACCATATAACCTTCAAATTACAATAGAATTGGACAAAATAATAGTAACAATTGGTATGTTTTAAAAAATGGTTATAATTATAATTGTCATCAAAGACCGTGAATCAACAACAATTTTGTTAACAATATTGCACATGAAAGTTGCAGTATTTCTGGGACACGTCTCACACAAGTCCAAAGCCAACACTTTCCTTCAGAGCTGAAGTCATGTATTCAGCCATTTCTGCAGAGCTGCGAATATGCACTGGCATGTACATTTCAAACTCGCAGGTAGATACAGTGGGTCTTCATTTGCAGGTGTTACTGCAACCATGAACAAAAGACATTGTCAATTTCTTTGGAAGACCAAGGAGTGGCACAGTTTCTGTTCCTGTCATCCATTTCATCAGTTTACAAACTGTCAACTCCCCTGCACAACAAAATATACACACATTGGTAAGAGTGCTGATCATGAATAACTGAATCACACAATTCTGTTCAGTGTTTTCCTCAGGCCCTTATACCTGAGGTAGACCTGGCTGAATAGTGGAAAAATTGAAAGCCACCTGGCTTGGAAAGATATTGCCAGTACATGTAAATTCAGGGTTCATGCAGCTCACATTTCAAAAATTGTAAGACCTCTTGAAGACTTTTTAAGGCCGAAAATCAGAAAGTTTAAGACATATTTTGATCAAAGACTGGCAGCAGTAAACTTGGAAATACAACTTTTCAACAACCATGAGCAAGGGAAATTCGGAATAAATTGCTTCAGAATGCACTTCAAAATTTATCACACAAAAAACTTGACTTCAGTAGAAATTTGATGCTTTTCAAGACCTCAAGGAGAAATTCTGAACACCTTTTCAAGGCCTTGCAATTACAAAAACAAAAAAGACTTTAAGCTTTTAAGACTATTCAAGGATCTGCAGGAGCCCTGAGATTAAACAGTTGTTGCCATGTGTGTGGAATTACCAGTATGGTGTCAAATTAATTCTTAAGGGATGGGCATGTATCATTTGTTACGGGGGGGGTGGTCTTTTCATAGGGGGGTCACAATGTTTCTTCAAGCTACAAGGGGGAAGGTGTCACAAAAATTTTGTGACCCCAAAATGTAAATAACCAGCACCCCCCATAATAAATGATACATCCCAAAGAGAATTATTTTTTTTTATTTTCTGGAAATGTCAAAAATTAATATTAGCAAATATCAGTATACCGGTACTAGGTAAAACTATGTATCTATGTATACTAATATTTCTTTGTGTGTACGTATGTATTCATAGATGTATTGTATCTGTGTGTGTCTACACCTATTAATGCCATTCACAGCTCACACCTGACACTTCAAATAATATTTGCTCGCTAATTTTTTTGTGCACATAGCAATCTCTTGTAGCAAAGCAGCAGGGCATGTGTCAGGGCTTTTTATACAGTACATATGTAATATTGAAGTCTATTAATAGCAACAAACCTTCTTTATCCAAAGACTGTACAAAGTCGCAGAAGTATTTGTAGACATCGATCTCCTTCTCCTTTTTCACTTGGGAGCAACTAAATGTTGTTTTAAAATTATCAAGAAAGGCATCTGCTGTTAAAGAAAAGGACATGTTTGGGACAAACACTGGCTCCCAAAGATCTGGGTGCTGCTTGATTGAGGCTAGGACTCCACAGTTCTTT
The DNA here is from genome assembly GCA_025448195.2 of Parazoanthus atlanticus. Classification (NCBI taxonomy): domain Eukaryota; kingdom Metazoa; phylum Cnidaria; class Anthozoa; order Zoantharia; family Parazoanthidae; genus Parazoanthus; species Parazoanthus atlanticus. The sequence goes on along the minus strand of JAOEHT020004396.1, from coordinate 16,907 downwards.
AGACCTTCTTTCAGCTGAACTAACTGTGGAAGCAACTGTGTAAATTGGCTCTTTACACATATTGACCTGCAATAACAAATGAGTGAACAGGTTACTCTTGACCTAAACTTTTTTCTTACTTACATGTAAATGTTGAGCCATATCCAGATCAAGTCAGTGTGGTCATAACTGAAATCTGGCCTGCAATATTATTAATTTTATTTGTGAAAAGGAGAGTGCATTAGATAGATTTCATTACTTTACACATCAATACACAAACCAGTAATGGGAAATAGAATTGTATGGGATTATAATAATGAGCAAATATGCATTTTAAACACTTTTAAGCCTAAAAGAGGTAAAAGTTTTGTCAATTGCTTCACAATTTCTGTAATGTTTTGGTTAACAAATTTTTAACTTGCATTTGTTATGTAACCTTAGACCTAGGGCCCTAAGGGGGAGTATGGTTATTTAAAAAACTGCAATAGACCAGTTTCCCATTTGCAGTTACTGCTGATTACAGTTAATGCAGGTTCATTTTGTCCAGCCTTAGCCTCATTCTCAAGTTAAATATTCTAAAGCACTTGTGAGAAAAAATGAGATTTTACAACTCGAACAATACATACAGTTGTGAATAGCTCAAATATTCACAGGTACTTTCAAATATTTACCATAACTTCAGAATGAGGCTAAGGCTGTACAAAATGAATCTGTAGTCACTGCAATCAGTGGCAATTGCGAATTCGAAACTGGTCTATTAGGCACCCTAGCAAACTAAAGGGTTGTTGTTGTTATAAACTGACATGTGACTGATAAACATAAATTAACCAAATTTGTAACACTTCCTCCTATGGGTGAGTACCTGCTTATTGTTTAGCACTGTGCAAAGTCTCAGTTTACATTATTATTGACAGATATCTTACTGAATGATGTCTGAAGATGTCTGCAAAGTTTCCCTCTGAGGAACACCAGCATATCCAATCTCCTCTAGTACTCCAAAGACATCATCTCTCAAAAGCACCTCTCGAAGCTTTTCATTATCTTCAGCCATCTTTATCTAAAACAGAAGATTTATGGATGTTAAGTACATGCATCCCATGGCCCAATTCAATAAAGGTAATAATTGCCTGGCCCTGTATATTCTAGATCTAGGCCAGTAAAATTTAAAGAGTAGCCAGTTACATGTAGTTGTAGACATAGTAACACACAAGCCATCACATTTCATCAGTTACAGTTCATTATTAGACATCCTGAAGAATTCATAAACAATCTTATACAATAATAGCACTGACTTCAATAGTTTGCACACCGAGTTCACGAAATGCACCAAATTTGCAAAGAATATACCTTTAAAGCCACTTCCTTGTACTTGGACTCATTTAATTCTGGAGATAAGGGTTGGCCTGATAAGAACTTGTAAACATTCCTATCAAGAAATGAAGGTGCAGGTCCCCCTTGAAGGATTGACATGACCATGACTTCACCGATTAGACAAAAGTCCCCACTGCCAACAGCTACAGTAGAATGGATGGGTTTTCCATCAATGAAGAATTTTCTGTCCACGTATTCCAATGTTTCTGAAAGTAGATAATTCTTACATTTTACATCCATAAAGTAGTTGCATAATGCAGGGACTGGCAAATTTATTTCAACTTTTTCTTAATTAAAACAATGTTTTTCATGAACAGCTTATGCATGTGATCGAGGGTGTTGTATCTGCAGGGTCCACAATATCAAGTCGAGGGTTCATTTTCACATTTTCTCTTTTTATAAAATAATAGAATAGTACACCGAGTTTGTATTTGTTTTTCATCAGTGTGTAGTTTAATCCGTAAAAAACTGTATTTTAACATACTGCTTGCGAAGCACATTGTTATCTAAATAATAAACATCTTAGCATTTCTACATAAAGAAATATTAGATATGTAGATGAAACTGAAAAGAAAACGAGTACAACTTTCAAAACTTTGGTGTTCGCAATTTTGATATGCACTTACCTCTGCCTCAGATTTAGTGTAATAGATGAAAATGCCACTTTAAAAGCAAAGAAAAAAATAATCAAACATAGAAACTACGAACCCCCCCTTCCCCCACCATCTTGCAGCACCCTGATGACCCTGCAATGGAATAGTGAGCACTATGTACCTGAAAAGAATTCTCTCTTTGGACCTCCATCGTCCACCGCAGGCTCTCCAATGAACACAACCCTGATTGGGTCACCGGGTGCCATGTTGAATTTTTCTTTAAATTCTTTGAAATCTGACCACAGATATTTACGGCGGACATCAATTCTCCTTGCAACAACAGTTGTTTTTACATAGCGTTGAGCAAGGTTGTTGATCACTCTTTTGAGTTGGTCGATTTTAGTTTCTTCTTCCTCAATCTCTCGCTCCGGTTCACTGCACTGAGTAGGGGGTTGGCCATATTTGTCACCTGTCCCATCCTCCTGTCTCCAGTCAATTTCTTCGCTTCCATCTATGTTCTGATCTCCGGAGAAAATCTCTCCAACCCATACATCTAGACATGCATCTGCGTGCTGTACTATTGTAGACAGTGGAAAAAACTGAAAACAGTTCGGGCATTCAACAGTGTGCTCTTGCGAGTTTTGGCCTTGCTCCTTGTCCAACTCCACCACTTCGATTGAGTTTATCCCACTACCTACGTGCTTTCCGTCACCTTGATCGTTCAAATCAGGTTTCCAAAGTGCCTTGCTGCCAATGGTGCTCATGGAGTTGCTTGAAAGCGGCAGTTTGGTGGCCGTGGAGTTACTTAAAAATGGCGATCTTTCAAGAACCGAGTCAGACACGTATCCATCACTCTCTTCACTGACGTCATAGTCAAAATCTTCTGATTGTGGCAATTCAGATTGGAGATAATCACTTTCTTTTGCCAGGAAAAGAGTTATTTTGTTGTAATTCCTCCCAACATCTTCTTTGTACTTCTGCAGTACAAATTCTTCCGTGGAACCCGGCAAATAAGTGAGTTCGTTCCCACCTGGAGTCAGCAGTTTATACTCCATACTTTCACAAAAATCCCGGTAGTGGTTGGCGTGCTTGCGCACTGCCTTAGTGAGAATTTCCTTCCTAGCCAAAGGTGAAACCCAGACTGGAAGGGTTCTCCCTCTACACCTTTTTAGTCTTCCATCTTCCAATTTCATATAACCAATATCTATTTTTACGTCACCACTTGGCTTCTTGGCAGCCTTCGATTTCGATCGAACTGCATTCGTCATACTCATCTGGATCTTCCCTTTCTTGAAATGGGACTGACGTTCCTCCTCTTTTTTCCTTTTAAAATTCAAAAAACTTACTGATTTTTCTTGCTGCTGTAACGCATTGCCGCAATTCCAACAGTATTTCGGATTGGCAACACCACCTTGTTCCGAACCGCAACTGCCGCAGAACATGGCTGAAGAGAGAGATGGGCAAAGCACGTGGCGTGCTGTCACCTTTGGTTCGAAAAACAGAACCACGTGACTTCATTGATGAGCTTTCCGGGCTGCCGTATCTTTATTTTCCGCTGGATTTTTTAAAATTTGCCGCTGGTTTTTTCTTTGCGTTTCTTTCTTTTACTTTTGATAAAAACGTTGGTTTTTTAAAATTGCGATTCCTTTTTTTATATTGGCGTCCACTTTTTATTTGCATTTGCTTTTTATTTTATTCTTCTTTCTTTTCTTTTTATTTGCGCCTGATTTTTTTCCTGCCGTATTCTTTATTCTTTTTTTGCTTCCGTCTGTTTTTTTTTCCGCGGTTACCTTTTTTATTTGCGTCTACTTTTTATTTTCTGCCGTATTCTTTTTTTGCTTGCGTCTGTTTTTTATATTCCGCTGTTACCTTTTTTTATTTGCGACTGCTTTTATTTTCTGTCGTTTCGTTTTTTTTATTTGCGTTGAGCCTTCTGGGCCACCGTAATTTAGCATATTTCTTTTACATCCAGGTGTTTATTTAAGAATTAGTGCCGCCTGGGCAGGGGGGTGTGCTTGTTTGTTTTTTTAGGTCGTGATTGTTCAGCGCATGCATTGCGCGAGATCAGTTTGAGCCTGCATTGTAATAATAGTGTGGGTCAAAAACAAGATGGCGGATGCAATGATTGAATGAAATACTTGTCGATGGTTGCTTTGAAAACTCAAAATAGTTTGAATATTGTGAAGAAAAGTATTCTGGAAAAAAATCTTAAAAAAGATCCAGTACTTTGCTTTCAGGAATTCGCCATTCACAAGAAAAAGATATTAGTTAAATGCAACCAACCGTGATGGTCGATCCGGGCAAACAGGTCAAAGACAAACTGAAACTCATTCTGACAAATTTGTTTACACACGTCTCACCTTGGCAACAGCAGTAGCTCCCAAGTTTGGCCAAGAAAAGAGTGGGCAATGTGCAATGGAACAACTGACAACTACTACATAACTATGGACAAAGAAAGTGGTCTCTAAAACAGCAATAAATTATTGTGCAATTTTATAATATGTTTCTATCTGTGGGGTTGTGGTGTTCACATCCGGGTCAGACTCACCTGAGGAATTGGAGCTGAACATGTGATTATTAACAAGTCTCAAATATTTTCACATGGTGAATAGCCATTGGTTTTGTTTGTTGGCTTTGCTAGGAGTTTTTGTTTTATCTATGACTATTTTTATTATTTTAGATTTTTTATTTGCTTTATGTTACTGACTGCACCCAGTAATTGATCTTCATATGAGGGGTTACTCTTAGTATTGAAATATAAATATATATAAATAAAATAAAGAGTAAACGTGTTCTCGTCTTTAATTGCACTATAGTAAAAGTCTTGATACTTGAAGGTTACTGCTTCTCAAATTTATTTTATTCACTAAACAAGTTCAAATATTATAACAAGCAAAGGTAGAAAGTTATTTTGGATTGAGTGACTCTTTTCTCAAGTTGAAATCGCCCTTCAATTTCCATCACTTCATCGTGCGAGGAAACCTCTGATGACTGCAGCAGCGATTGACAGGGATCACTTACAGATGAAACAGATGCTCATTCCCTCAGCCCAAGAAAAATACAAAATGACTGCTCTCCCAAAACACCCAATTTTGCGAATGAAGAAAATTTAAATTCTCCCCTCCAGTTTCAACAAATGTTATTCACAATTCCTCCTTCAGTGTACTGCATTAAAACAAATCAACACCTATTTGCTAATTTGTTTTAAAGAAAATAAGGAAAATGCGGCATCAATTGCAAACTGATGTCATACCACTAATTGGTGTTGAGAATAAGGAAAAAATTGCAATTTGCAACCGGCGGAGCATTTTTCCATGTAGGAGGACTGACTGGAGACTTGAAGCTTAAATATTATACCCAGGTTGAAAAGTATATTCTACTACAAAGTCTTTAATTTTTGGAAAATTTACCCGGGCTGAAACCACCCTAGCCCACCTGTCTCCACCGTCCATGCACAGTAAATTGCCAGTTACTCCATCAGGTTTCAAATGCTTGCCTAGCCTTTTGCTTGCTTTAATAGTCAACATTTCGCTAGCTTTCATGACAATTTGTACGACCAAATTTGTAATTGGTAAATTATGGTTCTTACTGATGTTACATTACAGAATTCCAGGAGTATTCCAGGGAACGAATCGTACTTTTCCAGCACCTTGCATAGTTTTGCCGTTGACAAAAGCAACAAGAACATATTTAGTTTCATAATTCAAAAGTAAAAATATTTAGTTTCCTTGTGATATGGAGGCAACATGTACTGAATTGGTAAAGCTACACCAAAAACACTTTAACTCACAGAAACAACTTTAATGTTCGAAAACGTTTAGTCGAAACTCATTGTAAATTTTTACAATCAAGTGGAAGGTTCTGGCAGCTTTGTTTCGAAAACCTTCGATGATACTCAGCTTCGCCGACACTAATTTCCCTTTCGTAAACGGTCAATGCCATTTATAACAGTCGATGCCATTTGTAAAATATATAGAGTAAAAAAATACAAACGGCAATGAATCTAGTTGTTGGCGTAGTGGTAGTGCATAGGTCTGGAATGCTAGTGGTCACGGGTTCAAAACACGGTAGTTCTTTTGGATTTTTTTACTTAGCTTTTAGTTTCTTCTTTTAGAGTTAATTTTGGTTTGGATTAGAGTTAGAATTAGGGTCAGGGTTAGTATTACAGTAGTTGTATTTCCGTCATCACAACTTTGTCTTTTTCATGAAAACGATAATAGACTGTTGTTCGAAATGGCATCGACCGTTTACGAAAGGGAAAATTGCTTCGCCAACAGAAATCACTGAAGAACTTTGTTCGGCAGGCGTATTACTTGAACTGCTTCAAAGCTTGTACAACGCACTACTTAAAATATAACTGAAAAGGAACTATTTTAAAGTTTTACAACACAACTGTCGTCCTTGTAAACTTCAACAGAAAATATTGAAGAGTGCTAAAATTAACAACTAAGTTTCAGTCCCATATCTAATTAAAAGAATTATGAAACGCAACAATAGTTGACAACACTTGGAATGTACCAAATTTGAACACAGATGCAACTTCAAAACTCGTTTTCGACTGTCCTCTCAGTTCATGTTCAAAGAGCATACAGTTTGCCACAGGTTCACTTAGATGCAAATAAAACCAGCAGTTAATATTTTAAACTGTTGATTTAATAGCTCGCACAACTCGAGAACTGGAATTGTAGGTGAAAGTGACATTTTCAAGTATCTATGTAGCAGTAAAATTCCGCTATTTCCATTTCTGAAAGGCTTTCCAAGTCTCCTTCGAAAACGTTCTTGAGGACATCTTGGAAAACCGGTTAAGTATGTTTCCTGTTCATCGACTTCCAGAACTAATCTTACTTCCACATCTGTCACAGTGAGGCCTATTTCAAACGTCGCGCCACTGCCGAGCTGAACTAAATTCAGGAATTAAATTCGACGTTAACACAGCAGTAGCACGACGTTTGAAACCATTCGGTACGGCAACTCCAATTTAGTTCGACACGGCAATTAAGTTCGTCAAGGTCTGCCGTGCTACACGGCAGTAGCGCGGCGTGGTTTCAAACGTCGTGCCACTGCCGTGTCGAACTCAATTCATAAATTAGCTTAAATTATGAAAATATATTTTTTGACATTTTGATGCTAGTGCGCATGCTTGGGATGACCTAGTTCCAAACAAAATGGCGGCAAAATGGCGAAGTTCGTTAATGGTGAGTTCGCCCACTTCTGATTTCTCCGACGAAGAAGATTCCATGTCTACGCCTAGCATAGAGAGTGAATCGCTAGAAAGTTCTGAGACGGAGACTGACGATTATGGCTCGAAGAAGAACCGCAGGGAGAAAATAGACCAGAAAAAGGGACGGAAATCTAGCTGGCAAGAGTGTTACATCAATGACCTTGTGGATATAATATGTTCCAGTGAGTACTAAAAGAAACGTCTGATATTTATCAACGTAAAAAACGGCAAGAACGGAAAGGTTCTGAAAGATCTGGAAGCAAGATATGGGGAACAAGGTGGTGTATTTCTCTTCAGTGTGGCACAAATCAGAAACAAGTTCAAAAAGTGTATCTCAGATTGTAAGAAGATAGCTCTAACAGTCAAGACCGCCAGAGGCATAAAACGAATCCAAAAGGAAAAGGATTTTGGAAGCTGGTTTAATCAGCTTCTTGAACTTGTTAAAACAAGAGATTCTTGCAGGCCAGAAATGGCCATCGAACCTTCAACATCAACAGAAGTGGGCAGAGAGAGTACGGGGGAAAAGAGAGGACATGAAAATGAAGTCCAGTTGGAAGATCAGTCAGAAAATGATGGTGAAAATAGTGATGAGAAAAGAAAGGGTTTTTTGTACCTGTTAAGAAGACCGCCCGAAAAGTCAAGAAAAGGGAAGATACTTTTTCTTCAGCGGTGCAAGTTTTCCAGAAAGTGGTGGAAAATGACCCGACAAAAGAGTTGCTTGCGTTTTTCAGGGAAGAGAATGAAAGAGCGTGTGAGCATGAGTTAAGACTCATGCAAATGTTTATGTCTAATTCAAATAACAATCAGAATCATAGTTCTCTTGCACCTGTCAGTGCACCCCTGCCAACTGGAGTTATGGATATACCTCCTTTCCACAGGGTAGTGGTGGGCCTTATCAAGAAGCAAACCAACCCCACTTTGCCACCTATGATGAAACTTTAAACTATCAAAATCTTTAAACTATTTATTAAAGAATATCTTGATTGCCAGAAAATGTAAGTAAGATTTTCTTTGCAGTCTTGTGACTTTGAGTCTTGCATATTTCCTTATACAGCTGATTCAAAAAAGGTTGTTATTGACAATAAGCAATAAGCAATACCAGGACAGCAATGCATTCTGGGAACAGTGGTCAGGAATTTTAAACAGCGCGGGGTACAGATCAAAATGGAGGCCGGACTACTGAAGGTACAAATGCGAGTGCTGAGAAAGGAGAGCAAAAGAGAAAGTGACACTTTCCCCTTGAGGGATGTTCCACGTTTTGACAATGTGCCAGAGCTTAAACAACATCTTCTTCATAATTTCGCTGAAGAACTACAACCAGCACATGATACGTCCTACGAGTTCGGATACTGCGAAGGAAATCGCAGGTTGGTGATTCAAAACGACCTGCAGCTCGCAACAGCGTACTCTCTGGAAAAGAACGGCTGGGTCAACCTTTGGGCGGATCCTCATTGTCGCCGGGCCAAGCAGCCGGTCAAGAATGCTGACCAGCGTGAGGCTGGGTTAGTAAAGAAAAGGAAACCTGTGGAAACTAACCGCGGAGAATCGAGTTGTAAGTATTCAAATTCTGGAAACTTGCTCATTTTTCATTGGTTTTAAACCATATCAAACGGCCGTATTTTTCTGTTTTATAACATATTACTATCATTTTGTTTCAATAGCTGAAGACGATGACGAAGCGGGAGATGGAAGCATTTTTAAAAGACTGAAAAGGCGCCACGGGGAAGTTTTCGAAGATTTCAAACTGCACTGTTGGGAGAAAATGCTGGTATGTGTTGTTTCATACTGTACTGATTTCGAAACGGGGCTATTGAAAGAACCAAGTTCGAAAGAAATAGTTTTTCGACAATAATAAATTTTCTTAAAATAAATTGAAAACCTTTGTTAATTATTGGGTTTCTCTTTGATTTAGTTACCAACTCTTTCGAGTAAAAAAAACGTTGAGCATTATTTTGTTGCAGGGCCTTGCCAAACCAAATCAAGTCAAAATTTGCATATTGTAATATCGATAGCAGTGAAATGTATTAGTTTTCAAGGCACCTGTGTAAAAGTTGGGATTTGTGCAATGAAGCACCAATTTTCAAACATTTTTCTGTTTTCTCACAAACTGTAAATGTAATTTAGTGCGACTATAATCTCGATTTAAAGTGCCGTATTATCACCAAAATTCAATATTTGCATCAAAATAAAAGCTTTTTCCAACTTTTAAAATTTAAAAATTGCTTTGCTGAGAAACGTCAGGTTTACACCATAAGACCATTTCATTTCACAAAAGCAAGGAGTATCCCCACGATGTGCCATTTTTTACTGGGCGGAAAAATAGACGAAACAATCAAACTGCCCCGCAAGAACAGGCCGGAACCTCGTCAAATCAATCTGACAGTGTCGGCAGCAAGTTTTGTCACTGGAATCACAGAATGAAGCACACAAAAAGGGAGAAATAGCTGTTTATTGTGTTCCGGTCCAGCAGGGGCATTAAAATATGTTTAATAATATAAGTTGCCCGTTTCGCACTACCGTTCAATTTGTCTTCACTGTTTCTACTACTGTAAACCCCATCGCCAATAACGGCTATTGTCAGCTTTTCCCCTAGCTTGCAATTACCACTTTACAGCGTTGGTGGCTTTTACGCTTAAAAGTTTTAAGATCTAAAACAGTACAACAAACGAACGAAAACTCTTCGAAAGTCGGGGAGGCAAATACAGTAATTGACTTATTCACTCTATTCTCTCTTCAGATTCGAAACCGTGGCGCTATATTGGCTCAATTGGGTCAACTGAAGGATTTGAAGGACGGAGGAGTCCTAACACACGAACAATTTGAGATACAGAGAGATGCGTTAATTGAAGAAATGAAAACCCTTTAATTTGGGCTCATTGCTAAGTTTGAGAATAATTTCAGTATTTGAAAGCTAGCCTGTGTTCATTTCTGAATTTTAGTTTTCTGAAAAACTGCACAGTGCGAATTAAGAATAAACAAGACGTTTTGTCAAACATAATCGCAGTGTCCTATATAATTTCTTATCTCAGTGTCAGTAATCTGAAGAAATGATTCAAAAACCATTGCTTCAGAATCTGGGCAAGAATGCCACGCAATATCGTTTTCCCTTAGCCAGTGCTTCGTTTGTGCGAACATCCCTTCGCACGGCATAAAATCAGGACTGTATGGTGGTAGGAAAAGGACCATTGCTCCGGTGGCGTTGATTGCCTCAACAACCTCCCTTGTGTGGTGGATGGCTGCATTATCTGCAAAAAAATTAAAGTTTAATTTAACTTCTGGATCCATCGTCGGTCAGGGGAATCAGACGGGGCGAGGGCGCAGCTACCTCAAATTTCATCGCTCACCAAAGTTTCGTGCTTTCCCCGTCACCCCTGGGTCTCCGAGGATGTGCTGTCAGCCGCGTCATGCGTAAATGTGTGCTAAGCAGCTGCCATAGTCGCCGCAGATATGAATTATCTTTATGCTAGATGCTACAGCACTGATAAAAGTGCTGTATGTTGGAGCATATTAAAAAGCAGGAAATAAAAACTGCTATAGGATAGCCCACCATGGTGCTCCTTTCCTGCATATTGCTTTCCATTGAAAGTGACAGAACTATTCCGGGAATTATAGAATAACTACTTACCCATTACAACGATGGAACGGGGATTCATTCCATCGAATGGAAGTAGATGTGGAGCCAGTTTTTCTATAACGAAATCCAAGAAACGTGGTCCATTCATGTGACCGCGGTAAATGCCTATGTCAACCATTCCCTCAGTGCAAATCACTGGGATGGCTGTCAATCTTGGGGCCCAGTTTTGCCTCAGCCGTCGGAACTCAGCTCTAGCTCCTCTGAAACTGTATCCACTTGATCTAGATAACCTTTTATCCTGTCACAAAAGACAACAAATTAAAATTTACTTATTGGGTACCCTTATTCAGTCAGTGCAAAGCGTTTCAACATATTTTTAAAAGTTTAGAGTCCAATCAGTATGCATATGCGCGCGGTGCAAAGAATTTACAATAAATAAAAAATATACTTACAAATCCGCTCTCATCCAAGAAGACAAACATTTCTGGCTCTAACTGGCACACGTTTGCCCTAAATTCGACTCTCAGCCTTTCGTTCCTCTGGAGAGCAATATTTACAAGCTAAAAATATAACGACATATCGGATATCTTGTTCAGTTCATTTTCCTAGTCATTGCGCTCGCAGGACTGGAAAAATAAATAAAAATTCACACATGCAAAATAATAATGAATAGAAAATATCCTTACTTTTTTTCTTGTAAGCCCATTGCGCCTCAAATAGTAGTGAAGTGCTGATACCGCTCGTAAGGAGCCGGTTTCAGTGTAAATCTGCTGCACTAGCTCGTTGAGTGTCTTTTCTGGATGTTCTAGGACAGCCTCCATTAAAATTAACTGTTCGTGCGGATGCAGTTCTACAGCCCCAAACGGTCGTCCCATTTTCTTTGCGTCAATATTTCTCATTGCACGAAAAGATCCAACATATCTGAACACAGTCATTTCTGATATAGACAAGAGGAAAGCTACCTCCTCCGCCTCATATCCAAGAAATTCCACAAGCCAAATCACCCGCCAGCGAAGATCGTTGCTGTACGGTCGGGGCATCATGAACATATTTCATGCGTGGCGTAACATGTATGCAAATGCTAACTTCCGCGAATACTCCCATGATTCCACTGGGTCATTGTATTGCTTATTGCTTATTGTCAATAACAACCTTTTTTGAATTAGCTGTATAAAAAATAATTTGATTGGTTGGTCGGTACTTACTTTTTTGTTAATGTTGAATAATCTTTATAATTGTAAACTGATACGTTTTTCGGTTTGATACCTGAAGCAACTTTGTGTTCTTAAGGCGAATTTGCAGACTTAAAGCGCCTTTGGGTAGGCCTGAGGTAGCAAGAACAATTAGACACTCATTCCTGAGTACATACTAGGAGTTTTATATTTCCAACTTACACTCGAATGGCTCTTGCAGGAAGTTCCGGAATAGAGTTAAGCTGGTATCTTCTGCAGTTAACCACTCCTGCATTATTAGCAAATGGACAAACCTGTCCGTTTGTAACAGCAGCAGTTACAGCTATCACGACGAACACGAACATGCTGGAAACTGTGAAAACAATACAAAGAGGCTAAGGGATGAACATACCATTTGATTTGGAGGGGGGTGAAGGAGATAACTTATTTGGAATAAGAAATTGAACAAGCCAAAATATTACAGGACAGAAGGTTAAAAAGAAAAAAGAAATATCGAATACAAAAATATCCAAGCAAGACGTTGCCCCACCCACACCCCAACAGATTAAATGGTTTGTCGCTAAATGTGATTAAACTGTAATAAGTTCTACTCTCTGGAGCTTTTTGGAGTCTTCTCAAGGTCTTGTCAGGTTTTATAATGGATATAGAATTCCGTGAAATTTGAAATTAAATATATTTTGAAAAAATGATGTCGTGAAGAAAGAGTTGGGGCGCCAGTTCTTTAGATGTTCTAGGTTTTAGTTCTTCTTTGGTACAAGTGTGATGATTCCTTGTGGTTGACATATAGAATGTCGGCAAGCCTGGAAACAATATTTGAAGATATTGGCAAAGCGTCACTAATTATGTTCCAAAATATTTACAAAACTCGGGTGTTAAACCATCGAAACCGGCTACTTTTTCTCTTTGCATATTTTGTGATGCATCCAAGCACTCTTGTTTGGAGAAAAAGCCTTCACATAGCATTTTTTTCTTCTTCAAAGATGGTTGATAACTTTTAGTCAAAAAATAATAAGAATTTAATTTGGTTCCAATATTTGGGTTTGTGGACTGCTCTTCATTTCCATAGTAACGTTTTTCTTTCTTGTGTATCGCTTTACTTCTTTTTTAGACAAAAATTTTGTTTATTTTGGTTAACAAAAGATTACATTTTGATATTACAAAAACAACAACAAAATACTTACGAAATTACAGCACGGAGACACAAGGGATTTGTCGAAGGAACTAAAGTGGTTTATTTATTTTTTAAGTGCTAGTTTTGGAAACTGCCAAACATTATGAATATTTTATCTAGAGGTTCTATTGTTTTATCAAAGTCATTGAGCTATTTGATCACTTATTTCCAGAAAAAAATGTGAATATACGCAAGAAAATAGAAAATGCTCAATTGTTTCTTCAAACTCTCTGCAGAAAGTGCATTTATTAGTATCATTTTGAGAAGAGTTTTTGTTCGCGTAAAAAAATATTGATTAAATACCACGTATCGACATTGTCTTGGTTTTTAGTCAACTGTTCTACATTTGTTCACAAAGGTCAGTAACTTTTCTTGCACTCCTTATTTTCTGCGCCATTGAGCAAAAATTGCATCAACATAACTCATAACCAAAAGCTCCTGTTGTAATAAATTTGTGATTTAATAATTCATTTGGTTTGTAAAACCTCAAAAGATATTCATATTTACGGTGTGATTCACTTGTACTCAGTTAAAACAAAGTTAATTGAGCGATCTGACTATGAAACTTCGCCAGTTTCTTTGTTATATGTTTGGTTCTTTATCTCTTTTGTTTTTTGGCCTTGAAAGTGCACAGAACACAAAAGTTATTGAAATGCATATGAGCAATTAACTGGTAGAAAGATTTGGACTCACGAATAGAAAAAAAAACAATGTGCACAGACATAAAACAAAGCAGCTTTTTACACTCCTTTTGAAGTTTGTTGAGCTACACGCTTTTTTTTAAGAACCTGAACTGTTCTTAATTTTTTGGCGACTTCAGCCTCAAATTGTTCTTAAATTGTTTTCATTTCCAGATTATTCCGCACACTGGATTAGATGCAGAAAACAATGCAGCAATGTTGGAAAGATATGTCTCTTAAGCTTGTTGTTTGGACAGTACTGTACATTGTCAGTGCATGTAAGCTCTATGTCCTTCGTGTGCAACAGTAGCAATTTTGTTGCCAAACTGAGCCGTTTTTAAACAAAATATACTTGCATCTAGTGTTAACCGAGCGATATGTTTAATCCACATCAATTTGGGTTAGAACGTCATCGTGAAATTTACAATTTATCTGTGGACTTTTATTCAGTAGAATACTGAAATTATAAACTTCAGCCTGCGTTTGTTCTTAGCTTGTTCTTAATTTTTGGGCAAATATCAGCCTGGGCGTTCTTATTAAGCTTGTTCTTAATGAAAAAAAGGCGTGTAGTTCTATCAACTACGGTTGAAATGTGGGCGGCGCATGCGCATTGATCCTTGATGGCTACATTATTCCTGACTCGTATAATTTCAAGGTCTTGAGTTCAAACTCCGACCCAACTTTTTACTACGTTAACCAGCTGCGAGCAGAAATTTGGATACTGCTTTTATATATATATATCAGTAAACTGTAGAAAAGCCACAGCAAGTGTTCTATTTGCAGACTAAAAGTTGAATTTCTGTCGAGTACTACAGTTAACTTACGTTTAAAGACCTCTTGCCTTCGAGAAGCTTGTGAGAAGATATTTCACAGCTTAAGAGTTCGTCTCGTAGACACCGCAATTGTGTATAACTGAGCTATGTGTACTTGTCAGTTCAGTTATGAAGCAAAGATTTACGGGTGGTGTATAAAGACGCAGATTGCGAGTCGCAGGTGACAGGATAACCTGCTACAGGTTGAGAAAACCAGTTAAATAAAAAAGGTAACAAAATTTCCTAAAGAAAAAGCGATTTGCATTTCAAGTTAGTTGAATATCAGAAGAAATGGACCAGTACGTGTGTAATGTACATGCACACTAAAGTTATGTTGCTTGTTTCGTTGAAACAAAGTTTCACTGCTAAGTGTGTAAAGCGCAGTTTGCAACTGGTCCAAGCGCAGGTTGGGAAAACCAAAATAGATCCCTAATTTTATTTATGTGCGTCGAACTAACAAATACTTGTACGTGTCAGTGTTTACACGTACACTTTCACGCAACAGGGGAGAGGAGGGAAGGGGGGAGGAGGTTGTTTGCCTCTGCCTTTGCTACTGAAGCCCATTGTTCATTATAGTAACTTTTGTAGCCAATTATAGATCCAATCTTAAGTCACATTTGCACACGAAAATTAAACTATCCTTGTGCGTGTTTTCCCAAATACATCAACTCGCCAACTTCCACCCTTTGGTCGATCAGAGCTGGAAAGCCAGACCCGCATAAAGGCAACTAATCGGTTCTAATCCATGCACGTCTCGTTTTACTACTAATAAAGACAACCTTGTACTCCCTTTAGAAAGGAAAACGTTTTTCATTCATTTAAGTTGTTTCACAGTTCTTCCATTTCCAATAAGACAGACCCCATTCTAGCTACTCTTTCGAAAGTGCAACCACTATAGCCCCATAAATTGGCACGCTCCCGTTAGCCAATTGCTAGAAATATCCCCTCAGCTCTTCCTTGATTCATACTAATCTTGTTGTGTTCCTGTTGGTTAAGTTTGTAGCTGATATTGCAGTTCGGCTTCCCCTTTTGTCAAGGACAAGAATAACGAAATGAAAGCACGCTTCATTCCATCCGTGGCGCGATAGATAATGTTCAAACAAAAAACAATTGACCCAGGACATTACACAGATTACGAGCAGTAGCTGTTCTTTCTGTCTTTTTACAGCTACAAATTTAGTCAGTAAGAAAGCCTTTTTCAGATAGCTTTTTTCATGCAGGAATAAGTACAAATCCCAAACAGCGCCCTTCAGATTCAGCAAAATCACGCATCATAGCCACGAATCACAAATCACTAATCGGATAGTTTCCAATCTGTTAGATTTACGGATGATGCAGTTCCCTTCACCATCCGACATGTCGGAATAGCGACTGCGCGTGTGTGCGAGGTAGCAAGAGATAAACGCTAGCCACATTTCCAAGATGGCGTTTCGAAATTCAATTTTTACAGCAAAAGTATAAAGTGTGTACCTGTTTTCGCCCAAAAATATCCGCAATTGACCTTTCATAGTGGAGGAAGAAAAGTGGGATAAGCAAACCTGGTATGTTAAAACTCTTGTTCTTTTGTGTATTTTTCTTGATTTTCGCAAGTCAGTTGTGAGCGTGGTTGTCGTTTTTCCGACATGTCTCACCATCCTGCTATTCTGTAATCAGTGAAAAACCGATTTTGAAACAGAAAGAAGAAGAGTAGAGTGTTTCGGCTTGTTCATTTCGAGTAGATTATGATGGATGCACAACAATTAGGAAAACAAACTAACATAAAAATTGGCTTGTTGGTTTGCAGTTTAGTATTCTTCAATACATATATACCACAAGTAATGATTAGAAATATTTTGGTTCTATAAGTTCTGAAACTTTGGGTGACTTTGATCAGGATTTGGAGCCCGACGAACAAGAATTGGAAGAACTGATTAGAAGCAATTAAGAGAGTAGACGAAACACCCAGTATTTTCAGTCATTTTGATTATTTTTTGCAAATGAATGTGTATGTCTTAGTATCACTACACTTTACTCTCAAGGAAGGGTATTATAAGTGATATCAGAGTTATAACCAGCTTAAACAGCCTGACTAGGAAGAGAGCCAAACGAGTGAAGTTTAAGATGCCGCCATCGCTTTTCAGTACAAACTCAAGGACCTTAGGTTACCTGTTAAAGGCTTGGATGCTTGATATATTGGTAAAATTACTACAAAATCTCATACAAAGGAAAAGTCCCCACCTCTTACGTAAAGTTAATCCAGTTTCTTTTCAGTTGATGGAACTGTTTAACTTAATTGGCCCGGGAAGAGGACGTAAGAGCGACGGTCAGTAAATA
>JAOEHT020004286.1:0-15155 GCA_025448195.2 Parazoanthus atlanticus | reverse complement strand
CTGATAGTGGACCTTTAGAATTAATTGCTTCTATCTTTCTAAGTAAATGTTTACTGTCCTTAACAAACGATTCTAAAGTCGGGACATGAGGTTTCAAATAGTGATCAACAAACTCCGATAAACGCTCAGTACACGAGCAATTCATCTCGCTGATCACTTCACAAACTAATATTTTGGTGAGCCTGCAGTTTTTGTGGTCAGCGCCGATGCTTTGCGCCTTCTTTCCCCTCCCCGATGATCGCTTTCGAAATGCACGTGTCCGGGTAGACACGGGATGACAATTTTTGAGCGCGCTTGATTGCACGAAAGAAGCAGCAAATTAGTTCGTGCTTTCACAGGTTGTTAGTTGTGTTTGATGTTTTCACTCAACTGCTTTTGGATAATATGTAACTATTTTATCGTGGACATTTTGTAAAGGAGCAAAGCATAAGATTATGAAGATGGAGGAACAGTTAACTTCCGCGTTTACAACTGAAAATGGTACGGAACTCGAAATCTACAAGAAGAACCATCACGCGAGTGATCTTTTGTGCTGAAACATGGTCGGTTGAATATGTTTATACAGAAGTGATGCTTTCATCTGATGGATAAAATACACTTTCTCGGATGATCATTAGTTCGGTGTAATCCGGCGGAGAATTGACTGGGTACTTGGATAATAAACCTCAATGCGAAGAGATCATCACCAAAATGGAGAATAGGACAGCGAATTGTGAATGTGAATGTGTAAACAATGCGGTAACTCGAACTGCTATGAACCAAATGCCTGCCGAGTGAAATTTGGGCGATTATTTATGGCTTAGTTCCTCATTGAAGCATTTTAGCTTAGTTTCTATGTGGAATAAAGAAGTTGGCTATGGAAATAGCATGCTTTTACGGTTAAACCAAGCAAATACTGCAAGTAGAACCATTTTCTGTTGGGACTGAAATTAGTTTGCCTTTGTTGTGTTACATCGTGCAGTAGCTCAGACTTTTGCAGCTGATCGCTTTCATGGAGAAAGATGCCATTTATTTAGGACAGTATCTTGACAATGTTGTTGCGGATTGTCAGCGGAAATTAACAGGTATGTTTATTCTAGAACATTTAAAAACAATTCCTTTCCAGTGTGATGACTATAAAGTATTTCGGATGCGCGCCGCCCGCGCTCCCACCATTTTTGTATTATATAATCTGGTTCGTGCATCGTGTTTCAGTCAGTCGTTGTGATACGGATACATTTGATTTTCATCTACGAATAGCTTAAGTAAGAAGAATGTAATTTGCTTGACACTAAAACTACAAATACATTGAGACTGTAGTTTCACAATTACGTCCTTCTCTGGTATGAATTTTGTTACACTTTTAGATAAAAACATTAAATTTGAATCGTGACATTGTACAATATTTAGTTCAAGAGAAATTATCATATCAATCTTCAAATAAGTCTTTCTTCAAGCACAGGCCCAATGTTCTGCTGTGTAGTAAGTTGTCTGCAGAATAAAGAAAATGCATGTTTTAATTTTTATGATCTTGCATTTTTGAAGCAGGGTAAAATTTGGAAATTTCTCCAAAAATGAAGATATAAGAACAGACATAAAGATCAGCTTGTTGTTTTGCCTATTTTTTTTCCAAACTAATTTGGTAATGATTACCCAGTTCCTTTACTTTCAAGTTACACAAATAATGCAATTACAAACTCTAATTAAATTTATTTCTGGCTTAATTCTGTAGTTGTAATGTGTGCAGTACTGATTGTTAGATTTAAGCCCCATTTACACTGCACTGACTTTTTATCAGTGATACTCGTACCAATTTTTGTGCTTGGATTACATATTTAGGTAACCCGAGTATGGGTTAAACTGTGCCGTACCAAATATCAAGTGCAGTTAAACAGTTCTTTATAAAAATATTACATTTTATATAATACAAATATCTCCAAATATATTATTCTTGCTTAGCTGACCAAAAATTCAAATTATGTTATTTCAGAGAACATTATTATGAGATGTAGCCAAGGGTTACTAAATAAATCTGTTTTGGAATTGTGTTCATTGTGGGTACATGTAGTAGTGTTGGATTTTTCAATGTTGTCTTAACCAATCAGCTTAACTCATTCGAGACAAGAAAATAGAAAACACTTCATGCAAATGATTGGCCTTCATTGCTAGCTTACCTTCAAGAAAGGATAGAAGTCTTTCTCCGTGTTTAACACTTGAACCCGAGGCACTGGATCGTTGTTGCATATTCCATTACTACTGTAATGTGTTCATTAAACTGTGGTTGATTGGTGTTCATCAGATTCTTTGTTGACAGTGTCTGTAGGATTGCTTTGAATCATACAAAGAGGCCTAGGGTGTTCTTCATAGCCATTGTTTTGAAAAGCATTCACACAACATTCACATTTCATTTGGCTTGTGTTGACAAAACTGACTTGTGACTTAAAAAGTAAGTTAACATGATTGATATTTGGGCAAGAGTGAAAAATAGATTGATTCATGACTCCAGCTATAAAGTTCTTGTTGACATGTGACAAACATGTATTTCATGTTCTTTTGTCATAATTATGTATATATGTGTCTGTGAATCACAGACACCCTCAGTTTCTCATGAAATACATGTACCATGGTAAGCTGCATTGCTTACTGAGAGTATAACTTTCATATAAAAAATAATTGGGACCACTATCATTTTTTCCAGGAAGTTTAAGTAGGGCCCTGGCTAGCTTTTATATTTAGGTCCTTTACAGTTCTATATCCACAGTGTTGCAGAAGATTTTGCACACTACAACTTTGTAAACAAGGCTGAGGAGTTGACTCTCAGAAATCCAACCAACCGATCGAAAGTTATCCTCATAAAAAATGCATCATTGTTTTGATTTAACAGGGTACTAAATTTTTGGGTGTTCAGAGCTACAGTAGAGTAGCAATTCTAAACTGGGATCTGGGACATGTTTAATCATCACAAGTAAAATTTCTCGATTAGGTATGTGTATGTATTTTTTAATGGAAATTCAAAATGATGGTACACTGGGAGTGTCAGGGTTTAAATTAATATTACTGCTTTAAATTCAGGACTGGTGGAGCCCATTTGACAACTGGTAGTCCAACTATAGCAAGACCAAGTTTCTGATAAACAATAACAGAGATGGTAATTCAGATACCAACAGTCCAGAAAACTAAAATACTGATTGCAGAAGACATTTGTTAAGATAGCTTGCTATTTATATGGACAATGCATGTGTGATTCAGCTATTTACAATAATGATTCTTAAATGTTTAAAGGGTTCTCATTGGTAGTCAGTGCATCCAGTAACTATTAACTTCAGAAAATTCTCAATGTTGTAAGCTTGGGCGTGGGTCATTCTTTCTGACAAATGTTCAAACATCTGGTGTTGACCTGAATGAAAAGGATCCTGCAGTGAAAGGCAGAAATAATCATACCGGCCGCTTTTTAGGCAGCTTCGGCTTACCCCACCTTTCACCTCCATGTAAGAAGTACCCAGTTCTCTGGGCTTCCCCTTACACAAAGGGTTTACTGCATTTCCTTTTGTAGTGTGAGTCTTCACCACATCTTGAGCATTTTCTTTTCTTTCTTTGTCTCAAGTCAGGTAGATTTGGGTTGCTGTGTAGCCATTGCTGGCGAGCTGCCAATGACAACCGCGCTTCCTTATCCTGAATTGTGGCATACACTCTGGTCCACTTATTCCAGAATGGATGGATTGCTTCACTTGTGTTCTCTGCTTCCATACCAACAGTGAAACGAGTCTGTGCCTTTTCAGGAATGTGATGTGTTAGCATATGAAACTTTCTTGGAAGGCTTTCATTTGGAAAATGCACTGGCAGCCAGTTGCCATAGCTGTAGCACCTCAACATCAAACAAACTACCTCATGGGGGCAAAGTTCTCGGTTTGCAGTAAATAATTCATAACATTGTGCAAATTTTTTTAATCGGGTTAAAAATAGATGTGTGGTCTCGAGGCTGCCCACAGTTTTTTGGCCAGACTTCGTTCTTATAGCCTTAGGATTAAAAATACTGGCCAACTTCTCATAGTTTTGTTTGATAGTCAGCTTGTGCACATCTCTACCAACAAGGGCCCCTGAGTGGTAAACTTGTCTTTCAAGTTTAAAGCTTTCAATTGTTTCATCAAACAAAGTTTTGAAGGGTCCTTTTTCCTTTTGTAAAGAACAAATAACATCTTTCAGCTGATTTTCTTTTTCCTCAAGTTTCTTAGCTGTCAGATTTTTTTCAGTTTTAAAAATACTCAATTCCTTTTTCATTTCCTGCATTTTCTTTCGGCTGTCAATAGCTTCTTTTGATTTGTTTACAATTTTGCCATTTTCTTTCCTAAAGTGATCTTTGTTTACATTTTCAAATGTTAACATGTCTTCAGAAATGAGCTCAATTGTAGCTTCAGTGATCATGTCTGTTTCCAAGAGCGAATCAATTTCTTCAAAAAGAGAATCCCGTAAGTTGATTAAATTGTTAAACTGTGCAGTATCAACCCCATCTAAATCTTTAACCTGGGCATCTAGCTCCAAGGCTTGATTTTCAACTGCATTGAGGTTTTTCACCCCAAGGCCAAGAGCAACATGCAGGGGTAGACAAGATACTTTGTCTATGACACACCCTTTGTTACCAACAAGAGGTGGATGTTCACAGTTTTCATAAAGAGCTGGTTTGCTGCATCCATTGTCTTTGAATTGTTGTGATAAGACATGCATGTCTTCAATTTTGCGAGGTTCAAAAACACATGGTTCTCCTTCAACAAATCGTTTGTATTTTGGAAAAATTAATGGAGCATGTGGTACCCCTTTGGCAACATCTTTTAGTTTTATTCGACAATGGGGACAAAAGTAAGTCCCATTTGGCCCAGTTAGACCTAGAATTCGTGAAAGCCATTCCCAGTCTCCCCCAAAAACTACATTAGCTGTCAAATAATGATTGATTTCCGAGTCAGAAAGGTTTGACTGGATTAGCAGACCCTGGCAGTGTTTACAGGTTTTACTTCTGCACCTGTTCTCAAGATTTAATTCCATATTTGCAAACTTGCTTTGTGTACATGTAGGTGCTGCATTAGAGTTATTTGAATTGCTCCTTGTGGTAGCTCTGGGAACATATGTTTGGCAAGGTAGTTTTAAAGATGCTATGTTGTCAAGCAGTCCAAGTGCATTTGAAAGTATTGGCCCAAAAACCTTTTCAATACATTCTCTTGTTTCTTTTGCACCTTCAAAAACACCCAACAGCTTTGCAGTTTTGAGTGACTGGTTTTTTTCAACATTATTAAATTGGAGAAGTAGTTTTGTGGAGTTACCTCCTTTGTCCCCACAAAAAAGCAGGTTTAGGTTATTTCTGCTACAGTTATATAGCTGCAAGAAAGCATCTTTCTCCCTAAAAGCTGACAGAGATTTTGACAAGACCTCTTCAAAACTTGTAATTCTCAAGAATGTGACAGTTTTTGAACTGCCATTGCTTTCTGTTGTTGAAAATGTTCCACATTCATATTGGAATTCATTCTTTTTAAGATGGTTAGTCAATCTCTTTTCAGTGCCAAAAACATCAACGCCAAAACTTTCATACATTGTTCGCTTTAAAAGTTTCCAGACCTCCTTTGGTACTTCCTTTTTTATTGCTGTTGCAGTCTCCAAATCTAGTTGAAAATTTCCCCAAATTTTGATACCAGCTTTTTCAGCGGCTTTTGCATAGCCATCCTTGTCCCTTCTAATAAGGCTGGATCTTTGCACTAACAGATCATCAACAGTGTTAGAGCTGTCAACTGAACAAGTTATTTTGCCCCTGAGCTCTTCAGATCTACTTCGTGCTCTAACTGTGCTGGGAGAAGCTTCACTGCTGCCTACCTCAGCCTGCCTAACAACTTCAAGAGTTACTGGCCGCCCACGCTTATTTTTTGCTCTTATTAAATGATCTTTACTAGTTTTGATTTTGTGCTGCAAAATCTCCCTAAATATTGTTTCTTGTTGTTCTGTTAAAACTTTTCCACTGTTAATATTTGAATAAGAAGCAAGGTTTGATCTTGTGGTTTTGAGTTCTTCTGACAGGAATGAAAGCGACACTCTCAGATTAAGCATTTCGTCAGACATTTTTTTCAAATAGGTCTGGCAAACTTCTGTGCTGTTTCTTAGGGAGAGTTTCAGAGAACCAAAGATTTTGGACCATGGCAAAGAAGTGCCATGGCATTGGGCTTGGGACAACAAATCAAAAGCTTCAGGAAAGGAACAGCTTACCATTTCTTTCCAAACACAATTTAAATCTATTTTTGCATACAAACATTTTGAGCAACTACTCAGATTTACTATGTCATTAATTTTCAAATAACCTACAACGACCTCCAGAACCTCCACTGGGACAGTTTCAAGGAAAGACAAACAAACAACAGAATCACCACAATACCCATATGCACCAGATCTCAAGCGATCAACACTATCACACAGACCACTTCCACCTCCAGATCTAGAACCACCTGTCTTTGTTTCGCTACCTGAAACAAAATCAATTAAAAATATATCAGCAACAGTTATAGTATTAAACCGAGCTAGTCGATCAGTACATGACAATTCTGATCCACAAATAAACTACACAAACCTAAAAGTTTGACAAATAACATATTCACTCATTTCTGTTCAGAATTCCACAAACTAGAATATCAAATTTTAAGTTTAGATTATGTAACTGAAATTAAAGACATAAAATCGGACTGAAAAAATATATATATATTTGACATGATTCAGTTACAGTACTGTCTATTTGCTTCCACGACCACATCGAATCGAGTATACATGACTGTTCGTGATCGATCGATTTAAAAGATCGTCAGTCATTTTCTTCAAACAAACTGTTACATAAAAAAACTCACAAGACGATCTAAAAGCATGTTTAGAAGTAAATCTGAATCCGTAAACACGTTAAAAGTTTTGAAAATCAGCTGGTTCTCACCTTCTTCAACCTGACTTGAGTTGACTCCTGGACCTTCCTGTTCATCTCTAGCTCCACTCACATTCGACTGATGACTTTCAACTGACCAAAACTCAGACAATTTAGTTCGCAAACTTTTAATACTCTTTTTGGTAACATGTTTTTTCCCTTTTGAATCAACTAGGCAACTGAAACTCACAGTCTTTCCGACGGCTTTTGCGGATCGAAATTTGTAATAACTAATTTTGCAGGCATTACACAAATCGCCTTTCAATCGCTCTTGACTAACCCCAAAACAGGCAATTAGATCTTCTGAAGAAAATTTAGATAAAGCGACAAATCTTCCACTGTTTCCCGACAAACAGATCGAACATTTTCCTTTCATATTCGGTAAGAAAACTGGGGGAAAAGCTGGCCCAGCCCGGAACCCAGCTGATGAAATTTTTCACTCGATCGTTTGCGCGGGAAACTTATGAATTAATTATTTTGAAGAAGACGCGCCCGCGATCATCGTGGAGGACGGTCATTAGATTGGCGCTCGAATTGCTCGTGTGCTCAGAGCTTGCATAGTCAGGTCAGTTTGTGTCGCAACTGTAACTTCGTGGAGTTTCGTGGCCTTGGGCACGGCCTTGGTACAGAAATAGTTGATGTACATCTCTGCAGTGGAGGTATCGCTCTCGTCTTGGTCTGAGATGCTCGGATACCTGCTGATAAAGTCAGCGGGTTTTTTTTGTTTCCATGTCGGCAATAAACATGCCAAGGAGTGACAATGAATTATTTAATTACATGAATTAAAAGAATTTCCTTTGACTGGACAGCCCTTCGGGTAGGGAAAATGTCCGCCACAGTTTCTACAGATGTTGTTTTGGTTTTGACGAATTTCATCATGGCCACCATGGCCACGTGACTGAGGTCGATCATGGCGTGTTTGTTGTCGAAAAGCTTCTCTTTGGCGAGGTCGATCTTGCCTAGGCTTGGAGATATTCTTTCCCCCGGTTACTGCATTTACGAAGACTTCTTTCTTCTCCACCTGGCTGGCTTGTTGTTCACTTACTTCCACAGCTCGTCCGGTTTTCAACAGGTTGGCCAAATCCTAGTTTTCTCGCAATGCGCGTCGGCCACCACCGACGTTGAAATTTTGAAATTGTGGGAGTACTGACATGGAATTGGAAGCCGCTGTTGGGTTCTCGCCTGATACGATGTCAGGTAGTATCTTCGTCGCCAGATTAGCTAGAATTGGCAGGAGACATCCAAGCACATGGAGGCCCGAAAGGAATTTGACAGTCTTCGTGAATCCAAGTAGTCCTGCAGCGGTCGCACTCTCGTCCTTGATATCGATCAGTGACTGAATTATAGCAGGACAATTCTCCAGAGATGACTTTGCCACCTTCTTCTTTCCATTATTCTGCAGATTCAATTGTTGTATGGAAAGTTGTGTTTTGACACAGACAGACATTCGCTGATTGCTATATGCAAACAGTTTCCAGAGTTCTGCAAGATATTTGGTTGTGTTTGAAATCAACTCAATGCAGTCCTTTGTATCACCACATGACAAAGCAAGTTTATGGCACACACAGTGAAATGTAATAAGGTGGGGTATAATTTCTTAAACCTTGTAGCCAACCCAGATCTATGCCCTGTCATTATAGATGCACTATCAGTAACTAGTGCTGCAAGGTTTCCAGTTGGCAGTCGAAGTTCTTCCAGTTTCTCACAAAGTACTTTGAAAAGTGTTGCAGCATCAGCAGAGACACTGTCACCTTTCTCATGCACGTCCTGGACGAAGAGGAAATCAGTAAAACCATCGTTAGTTTCCTTGGAGAAGGCTTGTATAAATGCTATCATCTGTTCTTTGGATGTTATGTCTGTCATGTCATCTACAAGTAAGGAATATCTGGTGGGTGAATTTGCACTGCTGACCACTTTGTCTTCCAGCAGTTGTCCCATTACCATCATTATCTCTGTCTGAGAAGCAGGTAACCTGTGTCTAAAATACTTTGTTGTTTCTGGAGCGACCTTCTCAACCACCGCCAGTAGACTGTTTATGTTATCATGGGCCATGGTATGCTGACAAACCCAATAAATTAGATTAAAAGCAGCAAAGAGTGCATTTTCACGATGGTCTTTCTCCTCGTTTGCTTGCTTCTGGAAATATGACAAATTTTTCTGCAGTTCAATTTGCGGAGCTTGCTTGTGCTTTTTTGTGTCCTTGTGAGCACTGAGTTTCTTTTTTTTTTCATCTTCTTGGCTGGTTCACCAGTGTACTCTTCCTTGTTGTTCTGTTTATTTCTCATACTAGACAGAACAAACCCTTCCTCTCAACAAACACAGGCCAGTACAACCCAGCATCAACTGCTGTGATTGAACATCTCTCTGTTCCTTTCCCTTTTTTTCGTTCCTTTTCTGCACTTGATATATCAACACAGTTCCTTTTCTGGCAGACACATGGTGGTGCAGACGAACGTCTGGTCCAAACAGCTGGTTTACTAAGTCTACCTGGTCGTCCATTGACATTGTCACTGCAATAATACATATCTGAATGAATATGATTTGCATTAATAGAAACTTCAAAAAGAAAACATAGTCACTGCACAACTGTTATATTCTAATCGAGGAAAAATAACAAAGCCTCAAGCTCCCCCCCCCCCCCACTCAGTGCTCTGCTGTTAAGCTCAAGCTACACAGACGCATAAACGTAACTCTTAATCTAAAATTTAGTAATTCACTAAACTTAGAATATATACGCTTCAATGGCTTTGCTGTTGGTGCCTGTGTTGTTTCCTTGCCACGCGAAGTTGGTGATTGCTTTTTCTCCAAGTCTGAAATGACAATTATTGTAAATTTGTTCGTGAAAAATAAATTAACGATATAAGACATTGAATGATATTTTCATGTTCCTGTTGGCCTTTCGAGTGACTCCTGTTATTGCGACTGCATCAATTGAGAAACTCGATAAAGGTCTTTCAGGTTGGTGCGTTCTTGTGTAAAAAAACCCTATGCATATTACATGACATGTATTTTACAAAGTAGCATGTTCGGGTCGGTGCTCATGTATGAACCAAAAGTCAAAACAAAGTTAAAATGACAAAAGCACCTGCTTGTGAAAGTGTCAAATGCATTGTTGACCCTTCTAAAAAACCTGCGTGATTTACAATATAACTTATTCTCGCACGTACCTTGTTTCCGACACTTGGTGTAGAAAGATTCTATTGATGGCTGCATGTTCTTCTTATTTTCCTCTCATTTTTAAAAAAAACCCTCGAGGGAAAATGACCAAAACATCGCCTTCAAAACTTGAATTTCGATCTGATCTGATCTCGCTCGCGCGTGTCACCTGATGCATATTATCCAACTTTCTATTCTGGACAGTGATTGGACGGTACGGGAAGAAGTGATATCCAATCATTGCAAGCGTTTTAATAATAATAATAATAATAATAATAATAATAATAATAATAATAATAATAAATGTCTTTATTAAAACACTCAAAACAAACGTCTCTGAAGGTGACAGATTTCCTAACTGCCTTACTGGGGATTATTGGTCTGGTCAGTACAATGGAATGGTCAGATTGAACAAAGCATTTAACCACTGATGCATTTCTCCAGAGATGG
Organism: Parazoanthus atlanticus; assembly: GCA_025448195.2. Classification (NCBI taxonomy): domain Eukaryota; kingdom Metazoa; phylum Cnidaria; class Anthozoa; order Zoantharia; family Parazoanthidae; genus Parazoanthus; species Parazoanthus atlanticus. Next base: position 4,630 of record JAOEHT020004286.1, on the reverse strand, counting down.
GGCGCATTAGTTATAAAAATGTCCAAAATGTTGTCACCACGAGTTGGAGCTTTGACGATTTGCGCGATGGACAGTTGGGTAAGCAAATCTTTGATATCCAGTTGGTTTAGATCTCCAGCAATAATTATCTTTGCAGTTGGAACTTGAGGTAGTAAACGTTCACTTGATTCCATCAAGAAATCAACCAGTTCATCTGCTGCATAAACAGGAGCAGGAGGGTGGTATAGCGCTGCAATGTAGAACTCGGAGTTTTCCGTGTTGATCTTGGACCATAGACATTCGAAAAGATTTGAGAATTCTGTTAGCTTTTGTAACTTCCAATCATTTCTACAAGTAATTGCAACGCCAGCCCCTTGGCGGTCAGGTCTGTCCTTTCTTATTATGGAGTATCCGTTTGGAGTTACAAGATGACTTGGGACTGCCGTTCTCAGCCAAGTTTCGGAGACGATGCAGACATCAACTCGGTGATCAGATAGATCAGCAGAGAGGGCTTGACAAGCATCAGGTTTTACGAGGGATCTGGCATTCATTATCATGCAGGTTGGAATGAGCCGAGGTTTCGTAGGTTGTGATTTACTCAAATTAACATAACTAAGAGTTCGAGTTTTGCAATACCAGGACGGATTTCAGGGCGAGGACGAATTAATGTAGGAATTATTTCGGAGCTTTTCTTGCAGGATTTACCAGCACGTTTGTCACGGCATCTCAAGATCGATAGATCTTTTAACTTCTAAAATATATTGTTGTTTGGCTTGCAAATGTTTGTCGAGAAACGGATGGATAACATTTCTCTCTTGGTGTAAACAAAATACCGAGTCTGATTTTCATATTCTGTGACATTGTACTCATTGAAGTGTAACCTTGAGCAAGAAAAGTAAGAGTTTGATATTGACGTTTGAGCACACTGTGTTCCCTGTGTTCGAGAAGAGCCATGAATGACTGTTGAGCAAGGGTCAGGGTTTTTTGCGATGTCCATGTCAATTGTGATATCCCACCGTGGTACGAACAGGCAGACATAACCATGTTTCTGCCAAGAAAACACTGGGCGATGTGGTGATTTGTGACAGGAGACGTTGAAACTGTCTGTTCGCAGTGAATGAGCGACGAAAAATTGCTTTGACCATCCACAGAGTTGTCTAACACTCTTAAATGGAAATGCTCCCGGTTTTTGACAAAAACTAGTAACTATAAGTAAAATAAGGAACATAAAGTTCCGAGCAGTAAACAACGTGGCAGCCATTGTGGCGCCTTCACACCTTCGCTCGCGATTGTCTCGGCAATGATCATGAACTGATCTTTGTTTTGCTGCAAATTCAAAGTTTTGTGCAGAGATAGACAGGAAAGTCGAGTAATACATATTGACAAGTACCAAGATGTTATATGGCAGTTGTGGTAATAGTAGACGTCGGAAATACGGCTAGTAAACGTGGCTTGCGACGCGCGATGCCATGTTTTGAAACCACTGATCCGTAAAGTATAACTGTAAGAGAAAATATTAAAAAGCTAAATTCCCAAATTATGTAAATAAATTGCTCGCGTTAACAATTTACCTTTAGTTAATGTAAATGTGATATATTTATCTTACATCATATTTCTCTAAATTCCGCTCCGAATGATATTTTTTAATTTCCACTCTGTGAGTCTGCTTTGCAGAGCTGTAACTTCGGTCAACTTGATCCAACTGTGTAACAAGTGGAGCGTAAAGTGTCAACTGTTTTTGATCGAGTCGGTCAATCAGTTATTTTTGGTTGTTAGTCTCAATCAAAGTTGTAGATCAAGTTTGTTGTTGAGTTAGGCGAGTCTGATTCAAGCTTTGAACCGACGTATATTGCGTATATGGTTTCAACTTGTTCAACTTTGCTTCAATTGAGTTCAATTTCACTTTGACGATATGACAATACAAGCAGAGCCCGTTCGAAACAAAAACCACCGACTTTAACACCAATTTTGCGTGTGGAGTCTGCTCACCGATCGTCGCTTTGACAGCAACGATGTGTGTGTATAATGAATGAAGCGGGGGCAAACGTATAGAATGTAGTAATCAGTAGTCATTAAATAGGTCGTACCTTTGTGCGCAAAGAGATCTGCTCCAACTTTAGCCTATGGTCTGTCTGGTGTTTCTGAGACTACCATTGTTTTTTTGGCATGTGCCGTCTGCTACTGGCTGCGTGTGTCGCATTGGGCCACTCGCTCTTCGATCTGAGTTGACACTGTACGTCACGAGCTCGCTGTTTACATTTTACATTTCCGTGATGGGATTCATGGATCTTCTTGTGTGTCGTCTTTTCTATCTGCGCGTATCTTTCTTAGGAAGGAGTTAAGGCTCAGGACGCACAGGCTATGGGCTTATCTTGAAGAATTACTGCACCAAGCCCCTTGGAACTGGCATCAACTGTCAGTGTGATTGGCTTGTCAGGGTCATAGTAACCAAGCAGTTAGGTACTTGAAGCCATTAACTTGAGGGTTTGAAAGCTTTCTTCTTGCTCTCTCCCACTGCCACTGAATCTTCTTTTCCAGGAGTTGTCGTAAGGGGGCACTCACAGTGGCCATATTTGGCATAAACTTGGCAAGATATTGAATAAAGCCTCTTTAAGAATGTTGTCAGTTCCTTTACGTTCTGCACGAATCTTCTCAGGATTCGGCGTGAGACCCTCTTGGGTGAGGTGGTGGCCAATGTATGAAACTTCTGTTTTCCTGATCCTGAATTTCTGCCACTATTTCTTCGATGGTTTTCATTAGTATGTGTTGGCTGAGCTGGTTGGGAGTTGTTGGATTCTATGGTATGTATTCGCTGTTCTTAGTCCCATCTCTGAGCAGGTGCTTGCGCTTAGTACTGCTGGGACCTAGCGATTGGCAATGTGAAACTTGACCTGATATTTTGCTCCCTTTGTGTTCACATGGTAGATTGGCAATTCCTTTGACATCAATTAAGTGGCCAGAGTAAGACTTGAGTTGGGCTACAGGCTTCTCGAGACTCATGTTGGTTTTTAACTGATTGAAAGTATGAAGGGGCATTACATTACACATTGCTCCAGTGTCTAACTGAAATCTGACTACTTTCTGGTGGACTGTGATTCCTTCATTTTCCCCTTCTATTTATTTTATTTTTCCATTTCTATTTACATCTTTAAACTATATACTTGTTAATAACCTAACAAGTACTTTACATTTCTAATTTCTTTTTATTGTTTTTGTAATATAGTGTTTCAATAATTACGTACAGTGTTTTGCATTTCGATTACAATAAGTAAATTAGGTAGTTCTTATGAAAGAATTTCCGTTCCAATATAGTATGTGTTTTTTACTTATGTAACATATTTAAATACTTGGATTTAACAGGGAAAATGTATGAATAGAACAAAAATAAATAAATAAGATGAAAAGAAACGAAGAGAAAGGAATCGTTGTGTCACGAAGCAAATGTCAGTGATTTGCCATTTGCACTCGAATGTCAGATGTTTCTTATATGATTTTTCGCCTTGTTTTTCAAGTCTTAGTTGATATTTCAGGTTTTCTTTAAAGGCTGGAAAAGATAGTGCGATGTTTGCCATTTGCATATGTAAATGTAATATTTTAAGATAAGAGTTTAGAGATAGAGACTTTTTGTCCAGTTTTAAGATACTAAATAATATTTGTGTTTCATACCACTCGCTAGTGTCAATAGCATTTACAGTCTCGATGCAGCCAACTCAAAAATTATCCTCACTGGCACTGCTGTTTTTGCAAAAAATTTGCGTGTACCGGGCGCAGTTCACACTTGTCATGATTTAATCCACATCGAGGGCACTCATTTCTCTCCCTCTCCCGTTGACCGAATTTCTTTTTTGGGGTTTTGTTGCTCTTCAGTTCGTGCTGTTTACTGTTAATTCCGTGGACTTCTACTCTACGATCTTCACCAGTCATGGTTTGCAATTGAGCGAACGATAACTCATGTGTTCGAGCTATGCCTATATAGCTTGTTTTAGTGTTAGCTTCGAACTCTCCTGTTTAAGTGTCTCTTTTACCTTTTGCGAACGACACCCAATGACGACTCTGTCTCGCACCATCTTATCTGGGTCTTTGTACCCACAGTCTTTCACCAACAACTTCAGTTATTTCAGAAATTGTTCAAATGGCTCATTTTCTTGTTGTACTTTGTTGTGAAATTTGTATCGTACTAACACTTGGTTTGATTTTTGCTTGACATGTCTCAAATTTTTCTCATAATACGTGTTCAGTTTCTTTGATTCGTCGCCAGTGAATGTCCAAGTTTTGTATATATCCCGTCCCTTCTCCTCTACCCAAATCATCAGGTAATTAGACTCCTGGTCTTCTGTCTTACCTTTAAGTAGGTCTCCAAACACGAACTGGCAGTGTTGCTTGAAAAATCGCCACGCTCCTGGTAGGTCACAACACGACCAATCCATTTTTGGCGTGTTTGCGTTTGTATTCCCTTCCATAGCTTTTCGAGCTTTGTTCCGAGTCCTCTTACTACTATTTCTTATTGGTCAAATCGAGCAAAGGCCTCTCTCCTTAAGGCGATATTTTCATCCCACTTCACACACCATGTTGTGTATTTGAATTGTACAGAAGACAACAAATCGTTTCTCAAAATAAATATTAAAACAGCAACTGATCATCAGTGGGATTC
>JAOEHT020004175.1:0-15156 GCA_025448195.2 Parazoanthus atlanticus | reverse complement strand
CCCGCCCAAAAAAAAAAAGCTTTCGTATCCACCGTCACAACACCCGTCGTACTGATGCGCAATGACTTTCACCTTCTCGTAGCCCACGTACCAACTGGGGAAACAAAAATTAAGTTATCATGCCGCATCAGGATGGAAATGTTTAATCCTTGAACTGAGAACATTCTTCGAGTTTACAACATTTTAAACCTAATCTAAAGAGCTTTATAACTAAAGACTTTTTATTTAAATGCTTAGTTATACAGTTTTATTCACGTCCTATATTTAAATATCTTCCCTTTTTCTTCTATTTTTTCTTAACCTCCCTAGAAATCACTTCGGTGAGAACAGTTTCCAGGTTAAATATTATTATCATTAAGATTATTATTATTATTATTACTATTGTTATTGTTATTATTACAGTTATTGTTGTTATTATTATTATCATAATTATTATTATTATTATTACTTTTATTATTATTTATGGTACTACAGATTTTGTTATAGGGTAGTTAGTGAGGAAAATAAAATTAAATAAAATAGTTTTAAAAGAACAAAAACTAGTTTTTAACTAGTTGTCCGCGAAAAATAATATAGTAATTCATTTGCTTATCTTGAAGATTGGAAGTGTTTGGTGTTTTAACAGCAAGATTAAAATTATTTCTCAAAATTCAGTCAAAAAAGTTGAATTCATTTTGTTTTCATTAATTTGAAAAACTCGTATGTTTCAAAATGCAGCAGGCAAAAGTTAATCTTCTGTCCATTCTTTTATCTAAGCTCCAGCAACAACAATCACGCCTCCCCCGTTACTGCCAGCTCTTTGCTTACAACCTGAGCAAGTCGGTAGTTGTTCACGTCGATCGGTGAGATGGCGCTACGACATCTCGAGGAAATCCTGCGTCCATTTTGTGTACAGTGGCTGCGAAGGAAATGATAACAACTTTGCAGATAAAGCAGACTGTGAGAAAAGATGCAAGCGTAAGTATCTTTGGTTGTAAACAAACAAACAAACAAATAGCAAACTGATGTCTCAAACTCACAACAAAACAAAATAATGTTCGAGATAACAAGGCTTTGAGATTCGTATTTTTCATCAAAATGTGTAGCTTGGTCAAGGTTGTCTGTTCAAGTATGAATAACTAGAATCCATACATTTTCAGAAATTAATTGCTTAAATAATTTGATATGTTGTTTTTCCAATGTGCTTCTGTCATGGCTCGACGCATCTTTACAAACCAACTATTTAACTATTTTAACTATTTAACGGAAGTTGTATAGAAAATAAACCAACGCATACAAGCCATCCGTACCATTTATTACTTTCCAAGAAACAAACATTTTATCAAAACATCTAGTGTTTGTAATTGATTCTAGCTTGTAACTTGCTTTTCCTGAAGTTTTCAGCGCCACTACCCTAAAGCCTTGGCTAAACGGACTCGTAAATCGGTGAAAGTCGACTCAAGTTCGTGATAGTTGAGTTCAAATTGCAAGTGGTTTGACCGTCGACTCGTGGACTTGCGTTGACTTTGAACAAGCTCTGATTTTGACCGACATAAATCAATGCATGTTTCTCTAATTTGCTTTGACCCGTGCTAATGAACTAGCGAAACCATTTGGCCACACGTCGCAAGTCCCAGCTGGTTTGGACGTCCAAACATGTGTTGACTTTTAACGACTTGTGAGTCCATTTGAGTCAAAGCTTTGGAGTCGTAAGAGATATTGAAAAACAGTAGCTCTTAAGTCCAATCATCTATTTATAAAACATTTCAGTTGGCGTTCCCGGAGAGATGCAGTGCCCCTCGATAGCTCTACCTATTGAATGTCCCCCTGACGTTTTCAATCAGTGTGAAAATGATCAGGACTGTCAGTCTGGACTCAAGTGTTGCTCTGACGGATGCCTCTTGACCTGTATTGCACCAGGTTTGCATTCTGTTTTTATGTGAATATGCAAAATGTCGAATTATTGAATAACTAATTAAACAAGTATATGAGGGAAGGGTTAGTTTTATTTAAAATGAACAAATCGACATATTTTGTAGTTTCAAAAACTGGCAACCCTCTCACTAAACTCATATTATTGAGCAAGAGTGAGTACCTGAAATAATGAAAATAACAAACTAGATCCGGGTGGAACCTTAACAGTTTGTAGTTTTCCTACCTTACATTGCCCATGTATAAAGATAAATACAGTTTTGGTCTGAAGATCTGATGTGAACTCTGTCTCATATCCCGCATTAAAATAATTAACCATTCAGATCAATTTACACCTTGCTCATGCTCAGTGAGTCTTTCTTAACTGAGTTTTTGAGTCGCGTTTTTTATGTTAACCTAAAACATATTCATTTTTATGTTTGCAAAGTGAACAATGATGTAGTTCACTATGCCTTTTGTCATGATCCCTAACCCTCTGGAACTTTCAGGTAAAGATAACATGAAACCTGGAACATGCCCGGCGCCTCCGGAAGATGGTGCAGTTGGATGTTCAGCGGAAATCAAACCCGAATGTAACGAGGACAGCGATTGCGAGGGAGAACAAAAGTGTTGTATGTGGGACTGTGGGAAAGCGTGTGTCCAACCTGAATCTGTTGGAGGTAACGGATGTTTTAAATTGTCAGATGGTGGTAATTTTGTTTGTGTCAGTTCCGTTTTTAAAAATCCAAACAATACAACCATTCTTGTTTTAAGTACTATCCAATAACTATGAAGATTTCATTTCGAAGGCATGTTTTGGTGAGAAGTATATTTCATTCTGATGTATAATTTCTTATCAGTTTTGGTTAGTTTTCTGGTTAGGCATTTTTCGGCTGTGACTGGGAGTGATTTAAGTATAGAGAAGGAAGCTTGGTAAATAATTACACGATATATAGGTATAGATATTTACCAGCCGGCTTTGTAGATACTGTGATTATCCCCGTGTAGAGGTGCTCAGATGACGTCATATTTAAAGTTACAAAAATGTATGTAGGTTTAACCAGCCGTAACATTGACTAAGTTAAACAAAAGAATAAGTGCAATATTTGTACACAAGGAAGGTAAGGTACCCTGGTGGGTACAGTCGTTGATTAATTAATAGGGGAATAAAATACATTGTTGTTGTTGTTGTTGTTGTTGTGGGTAACTAAAACGACAGATAAGTATTTTAGTTACGTATAGTTTGGTAGTTTTGATAGAATGATAAAAAGTAAAAAAGGCACTTATTTATTTAGGGTAACGCATTTTACACGAAGTTATATATTTTCTGCGGCCCTCACAACTTCCAACAACAACGGGATTACCTTACTCTTTTCGAGGAGTATGTGGGTTCTTCCAAGTCCCCCTGCGATAACAATTCAAGAAACTTGACTAACGGCTTAACGTCCCTGTCCCATGTCCGTGGACTTTACGGCGAAAGAAATACCCAAAGTAATTTAACGCTTGGAAAAGCTTAGGATTGAATCGGGACTTGGATTGGCAATCATAGATGCTAGCGACTGAGCTAACTACGTTCGCAGGATTTGGTAGATACGAAGATAGATAGGCAAGTAGGTAATAAGTTGAGCAGATTTGGTAAGTTGGTTAAATATAGGTATAAGGGTTGGTTGTTAGGTAGCTCTGTAGCCACAAAGGCGGATGGTCGACAAGGTGGCTTGGAAGATCGGTTTATACCGTAAATTCCAACTATAAGTGTTCCTGTTTTATACTTTAAACACTTTTTGGGGTTTGTTTTCGGAATAGGCTTATTATTGGAGGGAGTCTTGCTTTTCAAATATGACTTGGGTTTAGAAGACTTAGACTATGTAGAATTTTGCGTCTGAAGTTTGATAATAGGCGCGTGTTAAATTGTTAATTTTATAAATAAATATAAATCAAAGCCTTAATGCAACATTAACACAATTTTAAACGGCACCAGTAGCAATTATTCCGTTACACATGACGTCACTATAGTGGCCATGTTGGTTGAACTTAACAAAAAACTCCTCTTTAGCTTCTATTGTATGTTCAACCAACAAGGCCACAATACCTTTGTTACCTAAATCTTAAACAACTGATTGCAACCCAAGAATAGATAGCTTGAAAATCCTGACTACGCCTGTAAGTCATATGGTTCTTTCTGTTCAAAGACTATTGCTTAGGCTTATATAATTAAGTAATTTGCTAAAACTGAATCTGTCTCAATTAATCTCAACTTGTTCAACTTCATAGCTGGGGAAAGTGAGTGCAATGTGTTGGTGGACGTCGCGTTCATCCTGGATTCCTCGGGAAGTATCAGACGCCGGTATTGGAAACTTATGAAAGAATTTATGACAGACGTCGTAGAAAGGCTTAACATTGGAGAATCTGGAACTCACATGGCCATGTCTTTGTATTCCAGCAAACCGAAAATCAGTTTTACTTTTAACACTTTGCTGGGGAGTGATTTGAACAAAAAGAATATTACAAAGTTTATTGATGCCATGCCTCATTTAAGAGGATTGACCTTCATTGACAAAGCTCTAAAGCAAGCGAATGAAGAAATATTTAGTGTCAAAGGCGGAATGAGACCTGAAGTAAAAAGGGTAAGAAACAATATGTTCACTAGGTTTTATTTGGTTCATTTTTAGCCAGGAGTAGGCGACAGAAAAATACAAAAAGAAAGCTACTACATTTATTAAATATTAGAAATTGAAATATGATATATTTGAGAAAGATCCTTGTGTTAGCCTCCAAAGAAGCCGCCTTATTCCTTCGCTGCGGCCCCTCGGAAATCGGGCCCGCTGCGAAGGAAATAAGGCGGCTGCTTTGGAGTCTATGAAAGTGTTAAAAACAATGCAAAAGGGGAAAAGCACTGGGAAATAATTGAAAAGCATTGGCGAAAAAGCCTCGACGATATCTAAGTTTGTTGCATGAGGTGTTTTTCTTCGGCATTAAAATATATGAAAAAACGGTGACAGAAGATACGACAATCACACCCTCACAGACTGTTGACAAGTTTGTTTTTTTCTTCCATACCATTCACAATAGTGTCAAACGGCCTCCTTTCAAGTAAACTATAGTTTCCATTATTGAAGTACTAAGTAAAGAAAAGGAAATCGTCACCGTTTTTGTTTCAGAAATTGCAAAAATGTTTTCTTTCGCCGTTTTCAAAGTAATTTTTTACTTTCAAATTTAGTCCCTAATTTTATAAATATAAGTTTTGTTATTACTACTCAATCTTGATCCCAGGGCTTTTCCCTTTCCGGGGAATGGCCCTGGGAATAAGATTGATCATTTTAATATAATTAATCGGTTAATAATGACAAAAATAATAATAATAGTAATGAATATATAGTACTGACTGCAGAGTGGGTTGTTTGTTTCCGATCATACTTAATACTGCATTTTTGACCTACCATCCTTTTCTAGGTGTGCTTTGTAATGACAGATGGCTTGCAAACCAAGAACAAAGGGAAGTTCACACCTCTCGATCAAGCTTCTCAGCCTATCAAAGACAAAGGTGTTGAGGTCTGGGCTATCGGTATTGGAAAGAGTGCTGCCCTAAGAGAACTGGAACAAATCGCATCTGACAATAACAAAGTTTTGCAGGTGTCTTCATTTGAAAAACTGCATGAAATTTGGGAAGTTATCAACAAAGGTGCCTGCAAACCAAGTAAGTAGTAAGAAATAAGCTACGTCTTAAGGATACACAGCTATCAAACTTACTACAGTCAAGTTCATAAACAACCTTCAAATTTAGATTACTTTTTGTACGGCAAAAGAGGAGTATTTCAGATAAATATAAGACAAGAGGTTTCACATAGCCTAACTCGGGCCTTACCGTGTGCTTGATAATTAATAGATTGAAGCAGAGTTTCTTCGATCTGACTGATCTACAATCTGTGCAACAATTGGGAAGGAAAATGAATTGGCTTGCATGACGTTGAACGGAAATCATATTTCAGTCAATGGCGCATGCTTGTGCGGCAATGAAAATGGCCGGCAATTATTTGGTAGATTGTTTATATTATATTTATCTGCTATAACGTTCCTGCTTTTTGTTAAGATATTTTTCCATTTTGGAACGAAAAAAGAGGGGGAAAAAAGATGAACTTTCTTTTCTTCAGGGAGAAAAAAGGAAAACAAAAAGAAATAAAAGTTCGAGACGCGTCCACCGGGACTCGAACCCTGGTCATTTGACTCGAAGGCCGATGCCCTAACCACTGCACTATACTAATCTGCGCTACATAACGCGTGCGCAGAACATTTGGAACACAAAAAAAATAAGACATGCACACACACACACACACAAATACATAGAGCCGAAACTTTTACTTGGGCTCCTCCCAGGCCCGAAATTAGTTAAGTGAGCGGTTGTCAGTATGATCATGGGGTCTGTTTGTGGGTAGTCTATAGTTAGAAACGTGATTCAGACTATGTGCTTATTTACCGCGAGAACTAGAGGTGTCACGTTCTCGAATCCCTGTTCCAGCGAAATAAGGATGTTACATGAAGTTAAAAAAGCGAAAAAGAATGAACACAAACTGTTGTAGACGGTGATTTGTCAAGACGGACACTAGAAGCCCCTTTATTTTATGTAGTGTCGATATTGGGTAGTTGACCAGCCAATAGCTCTAATCTCTTGAAGTATGATCTGAGTCTGGTTTTTAAGCGGTGTACACGAAATATAGAAAATATATGCGATGCAATTTTCGAAATTGATATTAATTAGGTTTATTGAGAATTAGTTAATGATAAACCGATAATGATAAATATTTAGAACAACCCTATGAAGTTATTGATTTATGAAATTTGCGAGGTGTAGTAGGAAAGAATATCTCCCGCATATAGAGGAAATATATGATTATGAGGTTTGAAAACATTAAAGTCGATACCGATTAAGTCTATTGATCACTAGATATTGTCTCAATCGATAACAATTAAGCTACTGATTAGCCCTAACAAGTTTTTAAATAATGAATTAACGGGAACAGATCAATTTTAAAAGCAGAGAAACGTTGCGAGGTGACATTTGAATAAGGTAGTACCGTATACATGGTCTGCTGTTTGAAAGTTTCAAACAACCAACAAACCGCTCTGAAGCAAACAATCATGAAATGTTACTTGATTGATTGATTGATTGATTGATTGATTGATTCATTCATTCATTCATTCATTTTAAATGTCTATCAATAATTTTGCAACAGAAGCCGTGAAAAATATTTCGCGTAGCTTAAACGATTTACTGGAGTACTTGTTCAGTAAAGAAAAAAATAGGACATGTAACTGGATAAGTTGTTTAGTACATAAAAATTAATAGGTGCTTAACTTTGATGTGATAGATAAATGTAAATTGAAGTATACTGCTATCAAACTGATGTTCGTTTCTTTTATAGTCTCCAGCAATCGATCAGTTAAAAAATATATATACTACCACTCTCTACTGCTTACTGCACTGAACATAGGTGTACTTGTTGATAACTATTGATAACTAAAAAAATTATTGGTAGCACTAAAATTGCATGGTATTTGTGTTTGAATTGAATTGTACAGAAGACAACACAACAATTTAATTAGAAAACTAGATTGTCAGATATAGAACGTATATATGGAAAAAAGGTGAGAACAGAAAAGGACGAAACAGTCTTGCTTGCGCCTCGCTTCCCCACCGATGACTTGTGTTTCCATTAATGTGTAGCATTATCAAATTTGTAGCTACCGATAATTTGATTTTACGACATCTTTATAGTATCACAGCCCACTAAATGCCAGAAGATATACGGTGCAGCAGTGAAGGCTGAATCACCAGATGTGTTTGTTCCACGTTGTACAAATGATGGGAAGTTCGAGAAAATGCAATGCCAAGGCTCTAGTTGCTTTTGTGTTGATGAGAACGGAGATAGAATCAGTGGAACGTCCGTTAGCCTTGCAGCGGGAAAACCAGTCTGCACCAGTCCAGGTACGCTAACAATTCTGTAGAAAAACATCCATAGACAGGCTAGATCTGACAAAACTTTTGAACTAGTGTGATCTAATGTTCAAGCAGGAAAATGTTGAATTCTTGGTTCAAATGAGTTCATAGAATTCGAATAAATATAGTTGATCAAACAACATATTCTCATATTAGTTTAATCTAATGTAATGCAATGCAATGTAATACGACTGATGTATGCGATGTAATCTGATATAATGTAATGTAATGTAATGTAATTTAACAAAATGTAATACATATGTACACCTATACTTTGAAAACCGTTTGTTGAATCATTCCTTATCTTTAGGCAATATGGTCACCCCTTGCCAGAATGACTACCGCCAGGCCCTGGTCAATCCGTCCGCCTGGGGATACGTTCCGAGATGTAAATCAGATGGGAGATACGAGGAAGTCCAGTGTCATCCATCTGCCGGCCACTGCTGGTGTGTGGATACCAACGGACGAGAGCTACAAGGGACAAGAACGAGAGGAACCATCTCTTGCAAGGATTTAGGTTGGTTGAACTTCTAACTTTTGTGACTGTTTTCGGTTTTCTTGTGTTGTAGGCGGATTTCTGAATACGTCATTGCTAACATTTTGATTTATTAGCATAACATAGCATGACACATTAGTACTCACTGAAAAATTGAACTTGATATGTCGAATAATTTCGGAGAAATGAGTTTTGAAAAACTTACGAGTTTATATATAGAGATTTCTATGGCTGGCAGCAACGGTTTGCCGCCCGCCATACAATCTCTGTAGTTCTTGACGTTTTCAAAGATTCATTGCTCCAAAAGTATATATTATTGGGCTCCAATCTTTAGTAAGCACTAACTAAGGCATGCTTTTCGATATCATATGGAAACGTTTTGGTTGGATTTATGCCAACGAACCAGAATGCAAGCAATGGCGTTATACTGAAATCTGCCCATGATTTATATTGCTAAATTGTTTTGTAAAGTTAAAGCCAAAACGTTTTTGAACTTGGTCATCATAATTGGTACTTAATATTTACGGATGCTGAAGCAAGATCGATAACGTTTTGGATTAAACTTTTTACAATTATTTTTGTATATTTTGTTGTTGCCATAGGCTAGTTTACGAAAACTAATCGCAGCTTTCCACGTCAGGTTAACATATCAAAACTTGCTTTCTTTGATATTGTTTAGGAAAACCATCTAAAGCCAGTGAGTGCCAAAAAAGGTATATCACGGTATCAAAGAACCCAATACCTGGCCAATACATTCCGTGGTGTACACCAGACGGCGAGTATGAAAAGATTCAGTGCTTTGACACTTACTGCTTCTGTGTTGATAACAAAGGAAGGGAAATTAAGTCAACGGACCTCAGAAGAACTGAGGGAAAACCAGACTGTGACAAGAAACCTGGTAAGTGAAATATTGAACAGTTTAGTTACTTCATTTTACAAAAAACAAATCTTCATAAAAATAGTTTCTACTATTCAGAACAAGCTCAAAGTTGCCAATAGTTGGACAAAGGCTAGTTTGTTGCTTCTTATGCTATAAATGACTTTACCTATGTTTGAATTGACTTGTTTTTCAACGGCTGAATTCAAAGATGATAAGATTATCTAACTAAGGCAAATCCACACCTCAAACCATTGTCGTTCTATACCAAACACGATTCTCAAGGTCATACATGTAACTACAACAATATAAGTTTTGAGCGCCTGGATTTTGATTTCTCTCAAAGATGTTTCATTATTGGCATTTTTTTGCCTTCTTTCTGAAAATAACTGCATTTTCCCGTTGTTGTTTCTTATGCAGAGTGAATTACTTCACATCGATAAAAAGGCATTCTTGTTATATTTTCTACACTCTATAACATAAAGGAAGAACCTACAATCTGTTCATTTTCCCCTCTCCTTAAAGTCCACTCAGATTGCCAAAAGCAACACAAGCTGGCACTTCTCCGTCCTGGAAGCTTTGTTCCAAAGTGCAGAAACGACGGTAGCTACGAAGAGGTCCAGTGCCATCCTGCCACAAGAGAGTGCTGGTGTGTTGATGATAATGGCGTCGAAATCCTAAGAACAAGATCAACAAGGCTCGTCCAGTGTCCACGGATGGGTAAGTTTTTACCATATTCTTTTTTACCTCATTTTATGTGCAAATATAAATTAATGCTCACTGTCTTTGATTCTGTTGTACAATTAAAGAGTCTAATGCAATAATGACATACGTGAACTTGTGATACAGTCATCAAATTTTCAACTTATTTTAAATTTTTAATCATCTAGTTTTAAGAAGTTGCCACATTTCTTATGATAACCAATTTTGATCAAATTACTCAAGTTAAAAATTGATATGGTCACTCATCTACGACATTCTTCGTCGGAAGATAGATTAACTATATGGGAAAATTGAGATTTTGGTCAGGATTTACTTACGTTGTTTTTCCACTATTTTTTTTCACTTTATGTATCCATGCAATATCGATGCTATAACCTCCCAGCATTCACCGTAGATTGTTTGTGTGACTGCCATGTCCCATTTCCCTCACTCTCAGTTATAATTATACATTTTAGATTCTTTTATAACTAAGAAGACAGACAGCATTTCCTATTTAACTCTCTCGTATACAACTATATTTTTGGTAACGTCATTAAGGGGAACTTAACTTTTTACCGACGTCCCTGCACAATTACGTCATATTATGCCGATATCTCGGTTTCAATTTAAAAAATTTATGTTTTGAATCATAGCGACATAGTACTATAGTTGATGAAGATTCACAAAATTTTTGAAACTTTTTAGTTTTTACAAATAGAAATTAAGTTAAAAATTTGGTGTATTGACCACAATTGAAGAAGATACAAAACTTGTTAAATATTTGGCAACAACGCAACCTTTCTTTGATAGAAAAAATAACAATCATGAAAACCTTAGCCATATCAGAACTAGTATTTCTTTTTACTTCTCTTCCAAATCCAAAGGATGCTTTTTTCCCAACTAAAAAAATATTGTCAATTTTTTGTGGATTAATATACCATCCAAAATTAAGTACATTGTTCTCATAAACGAACAAAAAGAAGGTGGATCAGACATCGGAAGAACCCTTCTTCATCTATTTTGTGAATATGGAATAAGAGTTGGAATAACATATGCAACTGGCCTAGTGGAGAAATGAAAACAGTTATACCGAAATAAGTTCTTTTGAACTATATGTTTTGGTTATAATATCACAAATTTTTGATTGGGAAATCATTCATTTTCCAATGGAAGATAGCCGAACATATGCCAGCTATTAGAAATTATGAATTTTGATCAAAGACACGGAAAAATTGAAAACGATATTGCTTTGCAAAAAAAAAAATAGATCATCACAACAAGAAGTGTAAGAGTGTATTACCGTACCTGAAACGCGAACTTAGAAAATATAGAAACAATATAACTATATAAAACACTAAGCCCCTTTTTTTGACATTATGAAATAAAGGTATAGGGAAAAAGAAGTTTGAAATTTCTTTTGGGGTTAATATTTAATGGACGAACGCCAGCTCGTATGCTATCCGAGTAGTGGCATTTGCTCGCTTAGGAACAGTGTTTGTTGCGTTCTAAAACCTTTTTTTCCCTTTTTAAATATCCCTCCAACCCTCCTAATCACCAACAAAATATAGAGTTAAGCTCCCCCTTAAGTCAGTGCGAGTAAACTATAGCTAATAACTTGGAACTGATGGTTAATGATAGAGAAATGAAGGAATTGACAAGTAACAGATGACAAGTGCCGTTCTATTGTATCCTATCCTATCCTATAATATCCTATTCTGTTCTATTCGGTTCTATTCGGTTCTATTCTATTCTTTTCTTTTCTATTTTATTCTATTATATTCTATAGTATAAATTATTGCGATTCGATTTTGTTTTAAATCAGTAGCATCTTTTAAATCATCCAGGGGCCGACGTTACCCCTTGCCAGAGAGACTATCTGGAGTCCTACCGAAACTATGCCATCGGCCGGTTTATACCTCAATGTAGAGTAGATGGAAGCTACTATCCCACACAATACCACAACTCGTACGCATACTGTGTGGACAAGGATGGCAGGGAAATACCAGGAACAAGGATAAACACGGCAGTCGGAAAACCAAATTGTAGAAAACCAGGTAATTACTAGCTTTTGAAAGCTAAGGTCATAGAGTGTGATCTGATCTAAGACATATGCAGTTTAAATCTTATCCTGTTATATTTCATACGCCCAAATTTTAGAAATTTAATTTAATTAAGTTATCAACTTTTGAATATTGAGAAATAATTAACTACGAGCACATTTCGCGACAAGCAATTTAATGAACATTTTGCTGATTGTCGGCAACTGCTTCAAATGTTAGGACATTAATATTTATTAATATAAAATATGAAAAAAATGTCTGTAATGAAAAGTTCGACTGAGTTAATCCGAAGCCCTTAAACAGACGCATAAAACAAAAGCTTTGGCTATAAACAACAAATTCCTCTCAAAATTTCCTTGATCCCAATCTTTCTTCTCACCAGTGATTATCGAATAATTTCTCCAAGAAACAGGTTGTCAGTATAATGAGACACTTAACGTTTTGGCAAGATCAAAACAACTTGACTTTTATCGCACATTTGAAAGTTTTTACGCCAACAGTGATATAATATAGATATATTCAGAAACGCAGGCACAGGAAGAAATTTGATAAGACGCTATTTCAGGAACACAAGCGTTGTATCGAAACAGATAGGCATTGTAGATCCAATTAAACTACTCTGCGCCTCGGTGGCTATCAACTCATGTACGACTCCAGCTCTTGGAATAATTGTTTTTTTAATGTCAGAGGAATAATTTGTCTCAAGGAAAATACGGCCAATATCTTCGAGCTATAATTGAAACTCCCAATCTAAAAGATAACATTATTCATTAACTTTGCATATTTTTCATTCAATGAAGCGAGTCCCCTGACTCCCTGTCAGCGACAGTTCCGCAACAGTGAAATTCGCCACGATTTGTGGGTACCGCGGTGTAAACCAAATGGAGAGTACGAACCAATGCAATGTGGACGAACAGGGGAGTGCTGGTGTGTTGATGAGCTAGGCCATGAAACCAAGGGTTCCCGCGCCTCGGGACCTGTCAACTGCTTACGTAAGTCGATTAGAAGATTAAAAATAAAAACAAAAATTATTTTAAAAAATAAGAGTTAATGAAAAGGTAGGGTCTGCAGCCTTCGGTCAGCAATAATTGTGCTAAAGCAGAAATAATTATCTGTTGGCATCGTGCGCGCAATATTTTTTAGAACTCAGGTATAGATGCGCCTTAGTAAACGCGCCCTAGTAAACGCGCTGTATTCCAGTGCACAGAGAACTTGTAGTTTCTTTGTGTATTGTTTCTACTTGTTGTCAATTCAGAATTTAAGAGCAACCTTTCTGGTGTAGAATAGCCTCAGTGATATCAATAAGAACCGTTAAAAACCACACTTACAACATCCTAAATGTAAACTTTTAGTTTCAACTGTACAATGTTGAAACTGTAAAGTATTAAAGCAGTATCTGATTCCAAAATACTCTTCAAATGCAATCCCTATCACGTGTTCTTCAAGGTAAAATGATTTCTTCTCAAAATCAACAGTCAAACCGTATGTAATTAATTTTGTAGCACCTACAAATCCGTTGGATGTGGCCATCTTGGTGGACTGGTCCGACAGTTTTCGCTACGAACATTGGCAGTACATTCTAAACTATTTGAGGGGATTTGTCAATGGACTTGGAATTTCCTCTGACCGCAAAAAAGGAACTTGGGTCTCGTTTATCGGTTATTCTTCCTCCGCTAGTGTGGTGTCTAATTTTAATAGTGGCCAGAACCTTGTTGAAGTGAGGAGACAGATTGACAGCCTCAGACGACACGTAGGCTACAGAAATCCAAACTCGGCTCTACAACTTGCACGCAGTGACATCTTCACAGTGTCTGCTGGCGCAAGAAGGAACGCAAGAAAAGTAAGTTCCAGCAGCAATCTGTAAAGCAAAACAAAACAAAACAAAACAAAACGATTCTCCGTTGGAACAGTTTTTCGTAATGAACCCCTAGATGGTTTGTTGGTCTCAAAGTTAGCTCGCGCGCATGTGCAATGATGTCTGTGTTTTTGCATTAACGTGCGCGTGTTTGTATGCATATTTGTGTGTGCGTATGTGTACAGTAACAGTAACAACAATATACACTTGTTAGATTCACCTAGTCGAATGTGAAAACAGACTTAAGTCGAGACATCTATATTGAATAAAGTACTATATTATTTTAAACAAAAATAACTAGTGTAATTGAAATTTTGGCATGAATAAAACAGTGTTTTTCACAAAACGCAAAGGCGGCGTTGATTCATAGAGCTCCAGTTAAACTACTGAGTAAGAGAAACTGAAAGAAACCAGTCATATGTATTGCGAATATCCAATACGGAGTCGAGCGTCCAACATGATTCGTATATTTTGGTCTAATCTAATTGGATGTAAACATCTATTGACGTATTTGGGTGATCAAGAAAAATAAAGAATATAAAGTTTATCTTTCAAGGTTGAATTTTTCAAGGATGTAGAAAATGTGTGGTAAGTATGCAGCTGAAGCGATATATTTTTTAAAAGCAAGAAGCATGATGGTGATTACCCATCCGTTTTCCTGGAAATCCTCTTCACTTGTACTCGATAAGTGCAAAATATGGTTTGGCAACCAAACTACATCTCGCCTCCTCTAACTTTTGAAGTTCTTATTACATTGTGTTTAGGTGTGTCGATGTGTGTGTGTGTGTGTGGTGGTGTGTGTGTTTGAGTTTATACCGAAGGGTAACTCGTTTAAATGTATTCTGGCGTTAGACACAAATTTCATACAACGGTTTTAATTCTATTTTTCTTACTCATACTAGCGTTTGTTCATTATCTGTGCTCACATGGCGGGTGGCTCCTCCTATTCTAGCATTTTCTGCAATAAGTGGTGGGATTTAATGGAGGTGAAACCAATTGTAGAATTGGACACTTTTTAGGTATCTTCCTGATGATTAGTTACTGATTTATCTCTTGTTTTAACAGCATTTTAGTTGTCTGTCCAGTTTTAATAGGAATATGAGGTTTATGAAGGGGACAACTCGGGATTCCTAACTATTAAGTGTTTAAGTAACAATTCATTTAAAAACTAGGCAACCTTCTATTGTTCTGCGGCATTTCGCTTTTTCCACATTAGAATGTTTAGATTTTCATACTGAGAATATATCAACTTATGCACAACATGTTTTTGAAATAAAATGTAAC
>JAOEHT020004064.1:0-15165 GCA_025448195.2 Parazoanthus atlanticus | reverse complement strand
CGGTTGATCTTGCTCAAATCGCCGTTTCTTTCCAGCAATTTCTTTCCTCACTGAAAGATTATTGTCAAAATCCAACAGTTTCTCAAGCAGTTCTGTGTACTTTGCTTGCCCCGTAAATTTATAAATACAGGGAACTTCCATTCCATAACCACCACCACGGTTAACTGATTTTCCTGTGACTTCAACCTCTCCTTTACTTTCGGCTTTAGAAAGGAAATGTCGGATGATTCCCACTCCAGTCTTCGTGCTTGCTATTCCTTTAGGCATGTGGCCTACTACATGACCATCCTTGATTATAGCAATAGCGTTTTTATCTTGCGGATTTGTTGGCTCCTGCTGTAGCGTAAGGACTTGCCCGATTTCAACTTCCCAGCAATCTTTATAGGCGTGATAACCTCTTATCCAAGATGCGACTTCAACTTTGCTTTTTGCTTGCAACTGCGACATAGCCCACCGACAAACGAATGAATCGAATTTCCTCTTGATGCACCCGCACGTACTTTACGTTTTCTAAACTCAACTGAACTAGCAAAAAATGTCTGTGACTTTTCACACCAACTGGCGGTATTGTTTTTTCGCAGTAAGCGACCGGTACTCAGTAGGTGGGCTAATAGGCATTACATCAATTACTTGACACCTTCCCTATTATTTCGTTTACAAATGGTATTTATACGGGCACGTTTCATTCATTCCTGGTTGTAGATGCCGAAAATGTAGTATTCCATCATGACTTCTAGCACAGCCGGCAAACGAAAGCGACAAGAGCTTGATTTAAAAACCCGTTTTGAAGTAATCCAGTTTTGTGACGCAAACCCCAATGTAGGCAAGAGAAAAGTTGCAGAAAAATTTGAGTGCGGCAAAACCCAAATCCAAAGCATTCTGCGGAAGAGAGAAGAGATTGTGAAAGACTTTGAGTCAAATGTCAGTAGCAAAACAAAACGGTGCAGAGGAGCAAATCATGATGAAATTGAAAAAAAATTATTAGACTGGTTTCGGAAGGCGAGGAGCAAGAATATACCCGTCACAGGGCCAATGTTACAGGAAAAAGCGAAGCAAATCGCCGAGGCTTTGGATTTATCACAAGAAGACTTCAAAGCCTCGAACGGATGGCTCGATCGGTTTAAGAATAGAAATGGCATTAAGGCCAAATGCATATCTGGAGAGGCAGGTGATGTCAGCGAGGATACAGTTGAATCATGGAGGGAAAGGCTTCCGGAAATTTTACAAGGATGGTCGCCGGAGAACATCTGGAATATGGACGAGACTGGTCAATTTTTCAGAGCCCTCCCAAGCAAGTCCCTAGCAGATAAGTCACGCAGCTGCACGGGCGGAAAGAGATCTAAAGAGCGTCTCACATGCGCTTTGTTTGTTAATGCCAGTGGGGGAAAGGAAAGGCCAATCATCATTGGAAAATCAGCAAATCCCAGATGCTTCAGGGGCATTGCCGATAAAGCAGATCTACCGTGTCAGTACTTTAATCAATCAAAAGCCTGGATGGAAGCGGAGATCTTAGAAGAAATTCTTAGGAAACTCAACGGGCGTTTACGAAGAGAGAACCGGAAAATTATTTTGTTTCTAGACAATGCTCCATGCCATCCGGAAGATTTGGACGAAAAATTCACACAAATTAAAATCGTTTTCCTACCAAAAAACACAACGTCCCGTCTGCAACCACTTGACCTCGGCATAATTCAAGCGTTGAAACTGAAATACTATAAACGACTCTTAACTCATGTTGTGAGCAAGATTGACGAATGTAGTTCCGCGTCCGAGGTTTGTAAGTCGGTCGACCTGTTGCAGGCAATGAGATGGACTGCCATGGCATGGAACGATGTGCCAGAAAGCACAGTTGTAAAGTGCTTTATAAAAGCCGGAATTCTCAACGCTGAAGGAGAAACAAATGCAGCGCAAGCTCCTGAGAGCAACGACGTCGATCCTTTTGCAGATCTTGATGACGAATTTAACTTTGTTGACGACTTAGTCAAAGAAACCAGTGGTGTGGACGCTGCACCGATTCGAGACACCGTAGCAGGCCACTTTGATCCACCTGTTTGTCAGGAACTGCCAGATAACTGGGAGGAAAACTTTTTCCGCCAAGTTGCCCAGGTTCAGCCGGATAATGTCGAATCTAATGATAACACTGTTAATGTCAGTGATAATGATGATGACGATGTTCAAGGGACTGCTGTACAGCCCAAACTTGCATCTTATGTACAGGCGCTCTCCAGTTTGGAGGACGTTTTGTGTTTCTTAGAGACCAAGGGAAACTCTAAAGCGGCAAACGAGCTCTCCAAAGTGATAGGTCAGGTGGAAAGTGACTGGGTTGAGCGCAGAACACGTCAGTCAAGAGTCACAGATTTTTTCCCCAAATCGTCCTCATGATAGATGAAACTGTAGCCTCCACTGGCGATATGCATGTGGCAAATCGTTACTGTTTGTTTCGTTTCAGTAGCTCTTGTAAAAACTAGGTTGTTGAAATAGTTCTGTTTCAGAGTTGAAAGTATATTTTATTATTTGAATGCTATTTAAAGGCTTCAGAATAGTTGTAAAACATGTGAAGCACGGATATGCTTGAAATACACGTTAATTAAAACATGTTTGCTACGAAATATAACCCTACCCCGGTAATACGACCACCCCGTTAATACGACCACTTTATTTTGGCCCGTTGGTGGTCGTATTAACGGGGTTCCACTGTACTTATTATATTGCAGTTTCAATCGAAACGGACATTTTGATGGACATCAATTTTTCGTTAGGCAATTTTCTAAAGAACGAGAACAACTAATAAACAGGAAAACTCCTTTGGTTTGCAATGAAGTGGATTTTGGATTAAAACTGAAGAGGTTTATTAGGTTATATTCCTGAATAAAATTTATATAATTTCCTCTACTTTTAGATCAGCGTCTCTATTAATTTGTGACAGTAAGGAAGACTTTATTCTAATACAGTATGTAATTCCCGAAAGCATTTCCTTACAACGAGAGTTTGTACCAACAGGCAACACTTGCATAATTGTCGAGAGCAGTCGAGGTCCTTTCTCTACAAAAGCTATAGCAATGAACCCAACTTGCCATTTTGAGGATTACAAGTAGGCATGTTCATAGTCATGGAGATCATGCTTGATTGTTTTTGTCCACAAAATTTAAAATTGTGTCGTCTTCCAATGGAGTCGTCAGTTTCAGTGTTTTAGTTGAGTTTTTTACTTACAATATAATAGTTTCGACTACTGTTTTAAAATTTTATGCAAAACTGCCAGTTTGACTGCTTTTCTATTTTAAACTGACAAAACAAAACAACAGAACATCTTATACTGTTTAGCGCAAATCAGGTTTTATTTTTGTTGACAATTTTCGTGTCATATAAAATGTTTGTACTTTTTCGCAGCCGCCGACGCGATGGAAACCCACTGCGTGGAACTGGGACTGGCGCGGTCGGGCGGTATATTACTGGGTCTCAGTAGTTGGAGGGAAAGTTCAAAATGGCGGTCGTTGGAGAACCAGAGAAAAATGGCCATATATGCACGCGATTATGTAGGATTCAACGACACAGGACAGCAGAACAAACGGTAGATTTAATATTTTATTGAAGTGTGGATATAATTAAGCTGTTTTCACTGTAACAACTTTCCTGTAACTCGTGGTGATCAGGTCTAATGCGAACATCAACACTACAAGAATTGGCTTTTCACCTCTTGGTCGACTTGACGAATTGCGATGAAAACTGCTGCAGTCAAATATTTCAAAAATCCTTATTACAAACCAATTTTTGCCATGGGACTTACCAAAAAAATGCTGCAAAACTTATTAAAACATCAACTTCAATAATCAAACAAAATCATTCAGTCACTGGTACGAACATTCAATTTCACGTATACATGTATATTTAAAGCAGCGAAGCCACACGCGATCGACTTTTGTCCTCACGCTTTGCCGTTTTTAGATTTGGATGTTCGATTGAGCGTCGGGGTCTAATCGAACACACTGAAATCTGCAAAATATATATGTATAATTTTCGGGTCTTATTCTAGACCTACCTATGAGTATAAACGACTGAGCTGGCAGACTGCTCTTTTGGCCATTCGACTGGCCGAAATTGCTTATAAATTCTTTACTGACAAATAATCCGTACGCGCACATGAGACATGAAATCCACTAACAAAATGCCAGCCAATTACTTCAAAGATTTCTCTGTTTCAGAATATTGTGCAAAGAAACTCAACAAGCAATACAATACAATACAATGCAATACATTACATTACAATAATTCTTATTCAGTACCATTCTTGCAATAATAAACAGAAAATGAAGATATATTAACTTATATGAGGTACTCAACTAACTGCAATATTTAACCATAGGTTAGTCTAGCCAGACAGTTAGCTGAAGTGTTTTGGGGTTTGCAATCACATGCCTGTTCTGACTGTGAAGACCTGGTACTATGCATGAATGCATAACCTAATGATTCAACGACCCATACCAAATACAGGTACATAATCATACATAACCCGTATGTACATACCAACCAAAATCTCTTTTGGATGAGACCACAGTCAGGGAGACTGTCTGAAATATGTCGCTGCTCGCTTCGCTTGCAGCAATAAGGAAATGTTTTATTTCTTATATAATAATACTACTATTTAATAGCTTTTTTATTTTTAGAAGTATCATTTCCTGGAAGTCGATTAAAACTGAAACTACAAATAGGATTATGGGTGCCATAAGTCAATCACTGTGTTTTGAGCAGCTGCTAAAGATTTGGTCTCGTATTTTATCCAAATTGTGTTATTAGTTGTACAGAGACTCAGAGAAATTCTTCTTTCTAGCCAAAGTGTTTGCCTTTGGCTTTAGCAGCATAAAGATTATCCCTGGAATTACAAGCTCTCTAGCTTACAAGAAATGGTCAGAAATCAGTGAGTATTTTTTCAAAAGAAGACCTTGCGGAGTGCAATGCGACATCTGCTCTGTAGAATTCTGATTAACTAACCCATTGCGCTATCGTATAACTTGTACAACAGCCTTAAGTGCCTAATTTTTGGATTCTCTGATGATTAAAGTTTTTTATTGTATTATTTATATTATTACCGTCGGTCTGAGAAAAATTGCTCAGCAAATTGCAAAATAAGTGTTTGTCTTTATTAACTTTAATTGAGAATGACAAAACTATCAAATGTACTGTGTAATTTTGCTTAATAATGCAATATTTTGCAATGGAAATATTTCGTGTACAATCTTCTGGTATTTCAAAAATTGGCTACTGACGAGTGACGTACTGTTTTATCAGAAGTTGCTTCTCTTTGCTCTGTTAGCAGAAAATTGTTCGAAAACCAAAAAAAATGCCGAGCATCTTGTGGCTAAGAGGTCTATTGACACACAGGTTTGCAGCATGAAGATCACCAGATGATTTTAAAAAGCTGTTAAAGTATCATTTCTATCCTTGAGTCTATGATTCTGTTTAACATTATTTTTGGGCCGAAAATAATTTCATCAGGATATCAGTGATATCAGTAAACTCATTTTGACGGCAGTTTCGTATACATCGAACCATATGGAACCCACATGTTATTTTGGATGTCAATATACAAAACACAGATATCAGCTACTGACTCCTGTTGCTGACTATTATCTTGTAGAAAATCTTCTTTTGCAATTTATCTACTTAGGTATTGTTGAAGATATGTCAACGTTTTTAGTGTTTCTAATTTTGGTAGTACCATGGCCTTAAATTTCTGACAGAACACAAATCAAGTTAGCATACAACTGCTGAGGAAATTGGAGAAAATGTTTCAGCTGATTAAAATATTATCTCTCCCAAAATAAAAGGGCCAATATCTCAACTCCATCTCAGTTGACAGAGTAGAAAAACTGCAAACACTGCTGTTTTGTGATTTAATTACGTATTTACAAAGGTACGTCATTATATTCAACATTTTAAAATTTTGCTAACATGGCGCTAAGCTTCTGACAAAACACAAATCAGTTAGCATGGAAGAGCTGAGACGAAGTCGAGGACGGAAAAGGTTAGTTTTTGTCTCTCCCAAAGTAGAAGGCTCTATATCTCAAAATTGCCTAATTGAATATTCGTCGGAAGTTTGATATATTTGTCTTTGACCAAAGTGGAGCTTATCTACCAAATTTCAAACTTAACGAACCAAAAATTCCTTAACTCAAAAGTCCAAAAATGCCAGAAGACCGTTTTTGAATCTCAGTTTTTATATACAATGTACTGGTATTTATGTTTGACCAAAAGGGAACTTTGTTTATCAAATTTGTAACTTGACGAATCATAGATAAGACCGTTTTTAGTCCGCTCTGCCTATAATAAACTGAATTGAAATTACGAAATGTCATTTTAAAACTTCTCACTTCTGTTATAAATTGTGGATGCGGCTGACGTTCATTGGTTCGTTTTGATAATCGCCATTTGGAGCAATGATTACAAACAATTAAGGTGCCACTAATTACACTTTACTTTTCACAGCAGCAGTTGCAGCTTCACAAACTATATTGTGGTAGTTTCTTAGCACCCCCTCGAGTGTCAAAACTCCCATTTCGTTGCACACTCGCTCACCAAGGCAATGTAATTGACAGGGGACAGAACTTGTTATGGTGGGTAGAATCCGTCAATCTTTGTCACTTTGGTCCACTTTGTCTTAGTTATAGACCTGATTTAGCTTGATGAAGGAAAACGTAATTCGAAGTTTCAATGTTTGCTGAAAGAAACAAAACATTCTTCGAAAAATGGCAGCAAGAATCGTTCTCGTTGTTCTTGCGATTTCAGCCAATCAGAGTGCTCAAACCCAGCTCCCAAAACATTTGCCACAGAACAGATAAGTACAAATAACCTATATTTTCTTTCGGCTTGGAATCTGAAAACTTGTCATCGACCAAAGTTAAAGAATTTTTATTAAAACTTGGGATGATGACTTAATGGTGGCTTAACTCTGAAACAATAAACCCTGAAGTTGGATACTCGTAGTTAGTGACTGACTCAAATGTATTTGTTCGACGCACACGTGCGAGTGTTCGCGCAACCTGCGCTTTTTACACCCGTAGCCGTAAAATTCTGTTGTTTCAACGAAACAAAGAACATAGTTATATATACTGTGTATATCACATGTGTGCTAGTTCACTTCTTATATTCAAGCAATTCGAAATGTAGATCGCTTTTTAGTTAAGTAATGTTATTACGTTTTGGTTTAGCACGGAATCGAGTTCGATTTTGACAACCGGCAGCAAGTTGCAACCTGTAATCTGCTTTTTACACGAAATAAAGAACATGGTTATATATAGTGCGTATATAGTGTGTACATCCAAGCCCGCTTTCCCAGTACGAAATAACACGTAACCTTGAGTATTTACTGAAAAGCGATGGCGGCATCTCAAATTTCACTCGTTTCGCTCTTTTCAGGACGTTTTAAGCAGGTTATGGCCCTGACATCACTAAATCACAATCGTTACTTTGTTGGCTGCCGGCGGGGCGTCGCTCGAAAGACGAGTCTGAGATTATTAGGTTTTAAGATATGACTTAAGATTGGGTCTGTAGTTGGCTACAGAAGTCTGTGGCTAAAATAGATAAGCGGCTTTAAGAGGATGGCAGCAAATACCCCCTCTCCTAGGGCAAAAACATTGTGTAGTGACTGGCTGAATATATTTGTTTGTTCGACAGACAAACATTGGGGTTTTAGTTTGTTTTTCTCAACTGACGTGTGCGTGAACCTTGAACTTGCGCTTTACATCCGTAGCCGTAAAATGTTATCGTTTCAACGAAAAATCAGAGAACATAATTATATATATACTATTTATGTTACACTTGTGCTAGTTCACTTCTTCTGGTATTTATTGAACTGAATTTGAAAAGAAAATCACTTTTTAGTTAAGTGTTTCTATTACTTATTGGTAGTTTGGTCTTAACAATCTGCATCAAGTTGCAATCTGCTTTTTACACCTGTAGCCGTGAAACGTTTTTGTTTCAACTAAACGAGCAACATAATTTGCTTGCGTATATCACACGCGTACTGGTCCAGTTCTTCTGAGATCCAACTTTCTGGAAATGCAAATCGTTTTTTTGCTAAGGCCGGGCTTAACACAGTTATGAAATATTTGGGTAACTGTGCTACAACAATGACATCACGTCTCAGTGCTAATAGCTGATAAGCCAAAATTTGGTACAATTGAAAAACGTTAACAGGAGAGTTAACAAGTGTAGGCAGCTTTGTCATTCGATCCGTTTCCATGGCAACGCATCATTGAATACAACGAAACAAATTCACTTTTTTTCTATTTTGCGAAAAAAACTGCTCACTAGATTTTTCTTTTAAACTGCACACACGTAAATGAGACAACGACGTTTTCATGATATGAGTTTGACCTGAAGTTGACTGACAGTTATGGACTAAATATTTACAAAATTAAGGTTCACTAAATTCTGAGTCACATTGCCGATCTTCACCGTGTCAGATTTTATTTTGAATGTATTTGGTGACCGAGACCTCAGACGTGATCTCGACTGAAATAATGCAAAAATTGACCAATTTCTAATGAACAAATTCTGAGCAAACTTAGAAAAAGTGATATTAAAGTGTTGTTTTGGACGTCTACTTGCCATGGAAACGACCAAAATCTTCACGAAAACCCAAACAGCCTAAACTT
Organism: Parazoanthus atlanticus; assembly: GCA_025448195.2. Classification (NCBI taxonomy): domain Eukaryota; kingdom Metazoa; phylum Cnidaria; class Anthozoa; order Zoantharia; family Parazoanthidae; genus Parazoanthus; species Parazoanthus atlanticus. Next base: position 6,514 of record JAOEHT020004064.1, on the reverse strand, counting down.
CTATTATTGTATTTTGTTTTTGCCAAGTTTGAGATGCATAACTGTTACCTTTTTCACATAATGCCCTGTGAACGTGAAACAGACGAAACCGTGTTCAGCCACCCTAAGTAACTTCGTTTCCTTTCTGGTTTAACACTGATTTGAATTTTGTCTTGTCAACCTGCAGCAAGTTATCTCGCAACCTGCGCCTTTATGCACCATCTGTAAGTGTTTGTTTTATAACTTAACAGAGAAGTACATAAAATTCAGTTATACACGGTTGTAGTATCTACGAGCCGAAATCTTGAACTGTGAAATATCTTCTCTGCAAGCTTCTCGAAGAAACGGGGTCTTTACACGTAAGTTTGCTGTCATACTCGACAAAAAAATCAATTTTTAGTTTGTAAATAGAACATTTGCTGTGACTTTTTTATCCGGTCTATATGAAAAACACAGTGCTGAGTTGGTATCGAATCAAAACTTTCCGCTCGCAGCTGGTTAGCTGTTCGAGGTCAAGAGTTTTGAATTATACGAGTCAGAAATATTGTACCCACTAGGGATCACCGCGCCGCCCACATTTTAACTAAGTACAAGTGATTTACCATAAGTACGAATATTAACGTGAAATGTTTTTCAAATTAAAGTTATGGAATTTTTGTTCAAAATGGCGATGATGACCTAACGAAGTCAAGCCGCCTGACAATGAACCGTGAAGTTGGAGGTCGGGGATACTCGTGAAATATTGTGGGAGTTAAAATAAGCAATCCCGGCGTTATTTTTAGCGGTCGCTTAGGTAGAATATCACGTTATTGCTAAAATAAACAACAAATGTGGCGTCTTAAGTCCTCCTCACCGAGCAGTTGAACTTAAACAGTTCCATCAATTGAAAAGCAACCGGAACATCTTCACGTAAGAAGTGGAGACTTTTTGCTTTGCTCAAATCTTTGCAATAATTCTATTTCATCCAAGCCTTTCCCAGTACGAAATAACACGTAACCTTGAGTTTTTACTGGAAAGCGATGGCGGCATCTCAAACTTCACTCACAGGCTGTTTAAGCAGATTATAACCGTGACATCACTAAATCACAATCGTTGAGAGTAACGTATAGCGGTACTAACACAAACATGTACACAGTCGAGTAGCCTGAGTTTCAGTGCTCTTACTTTGTTGGCTGCCGGCGGGGCGTCGCTCGAAAGACGAGTCTGAGATCATTGGGCACGCTAATTTTCTGTGGTATCGTAAGCTCACGCCCCTCACATTCTCGCTTTGGAAGGTCTAGTGGCATAGATAAGGATACTTTTGATGCTCGGAAGAACCAATAATAAGTGTTGTCTTAAGCAGTGTCGGAAACGAGCTGCTGCTGATCTGTCAGCACTTAACACCAGGAGAAGTAAATTAAAATTATTTTCATATATCAGGGCTTTGAAAAGACTGACGACCATCAACGTTCAATATCAACTTGTAGTAGTAGGCTAGGAATTTCCAGCTCTATGAAATTAGTCTATTGGATGAAAAAAGACAGGAAAGACTTCATTTAAACGGCTTTCACGGTCACTTGATATAACTGTACAACGCTGGCTGCTGCTGGTGTGCGCATGCCGACCAGTATGGACATTCTGGGCATATCAATTAAAACTAAAGCAGCGGGGGTGTACACCAAGTTTTCTAAAATGAGCTCTTCAAACATCTATTTCTTTAGTACATCAGTTGATGAATACTAAACATTGACTAAGTTGCTCAAGTCTGTTCTAACCACAAGTTAGTTTCGGTGTAAGCATCTGGGAACTGCGGTACATATTTTGATGAACTGAGCACATCAATTTTTTTAAAAGGTTTTTATTTAGACATTCCCGCTGCTTTAATTTGTATTTTTGATATACCAGCGAACAAAGAAAGAGTCTGAAACTCTCCAGTTCTGGTCGACCAAATGAAAGGTGGAAATATGGCGAGTTTCATATGGTAGGAAAACATTCACGCACATGGATTGGAGTGACTTAAGATTTGGTCAATATGTAGTGTATATCACACGTGTACTAGTTTACCTCTTCTGATATTCATCGAGTTTGAAATGCAAATCTTTTTTTAGTTGAGTAATTTTATTACTTATTGGTTATAATGGATATTTTGGTCTCGTCAACCTGCAGGAAGTTGCAACCTGTAACCGTGAAACTTTTTTGTTTCAACGGAACAAGCAACAAAGTTTTATTGCGTATCTCACACGCGCAGTAGTCCAGTTCTTCTGATAACCAACTAAATGGAAATGCAAATCGCTTTTTCGTTAGGAAACTTCATTTAATTTTGGTTTAACACTGATTTGAGTTTTATCTTGTCAACCTGCAGCAGGTTATCCGGCAACCTGCTAACTCGGCACCTGTGTGTTCATTTACTATCTACGATATTCTGTTTTATAACTGAAGAGACGCGTACATATAATTCAGTTATACACGGTTGTGGTATCTACGAGTCGAACTCTTGAGCTGTGAAATATCTTCTCTCCAAGCTTCTCCAAGGAACGGAGTCTTTAGATGTGAGTCGGCTGTTGTACTTGACAGAAAATTGTTTTTTAGTTTGTAAAAAGAATATTTGCTGTGACTTTTCCGTATGGTTTATATGGAAAAAACAGTGTTGTTTCAAAATCAAATCTAAACTTTCCTCTTGCTGATGGTTAACTTAGATAATAGTTGGACTCGAGTTCGAACTCGAGACCTTTGAATTATACGAGTGAGGAAAAGTGTACCCACTAGGGATCGCCGCTCCCCAATGTTTTAACTGAGTACAAATGATTTACCAGAAGTATGAATGTTAACAGGGAATATTTTCTTAGTCTGCAATCTAAAAAAAATTGTCATCAATCAAATTAAAGTTATGGAATTTTTGTTCAAAATGGCGATGATGACTTAACGGTGTTAATCCGTCTGAAACAATGAACCCTGAAGTTGGAGGTCGGGGATACTCGTGGAATTTTGTGGGGGTTAAAATATTCAATCTTTTATTTTTAGCGGTCGCTTCGGTAAAATTACACGTTATAGCTGAAATAAACAACAAATGTGGCGTTTAATACCTTAATCCTCCACGAGCAAATGAAATTAAACAGTTCCATCCATTGAAAAGCAACTGGATCATCCTCACATAAGAGGTGGGGACTTTTTGCTTTACTCAAATCTTTGTAATCATTTTATTTCATCCAAGCCTTTCCCAGGACGAAATAACACGTAACCTTGAGTATTTACTGAAAGGCGATGACGGCATCTCAAACTTCACTCATTTCGCTCTCTTCAAGCTGTTTAAGCTGGCTATAACCCTGACATCACTAAATCACAATCGTTGAGAGTAACGTATGGCGGTACTAACACAAACATGTACACAGTGAAGTAGCCTGAGTTTCAGTGCTCTTACTTTGTTGGCTGCCGGCGGGGCATCGCTCGAAAGATCATTAGGCCCACTAATTCTCTGTAGTGTCGTATGCTCACGCCCCTCACATTCTCGCTTTGGAAGGTCTAAGTGCATAGATAAGGATACTTTTGATGCTCGGAAGAACCAATAACAAGTGTTGTCTTAAACAGTGTCGGAAACGAGCTGCTGCTGATCTGTCAGCACTGAACACCAGGAGAGGATAAATTAAAATTATTTTCATATATCAGGGCTTTGAAAAAACTGACGACCATCAACGTTCAATATCAACTTCTACTAGTAGGCTAAGAATTTCCAGCTCTGTGAAATTAGTCTATTGGATGAAAAAAGACAGGAAAGACTTCATTTAAACGGCTTTCACGGTCACTTGATATGACTGTACAACGCTGGCTGCTGCTGGTGTGCGCATGCCGACAAGTATGGACATTCTGGGCATATCAATTACTAAAACTAAAGCAGCGGGGGTGTACACCAAGTTTTTTAAAATGAGCTCTTCAAACGTCTATTTCCTTAGTAGATCAGTTGATGAATACTAAACATTGACTAAGTCTGTTCTAACCACAAGTTAGTTTCGGTGTAAGCATCTGGGAACTGCGGTACATATTTTGATGAACTGAGCACATCAATTTTTTTAAAAGGTTTTTATTTAGACATTCCCGCTGCTTTAATTTGTATTTTTGATATACCAGCGAACAAAGAAAGAGTCTGAAACTCTCCAGTTCTGGTCGACCAAATGAAAGGTGGAAATATGGCGAGTTTCATATGGTAGGAAAACATTCACGCACATGGATTGGAGTGACTTAAGATTTGGTCAATATGTAGTGTATATCACACGTGTACTAGTTTACCTCTTCTGATATTCATCGAGTTTGAAATGCAAATCTTTTTTTAGTTGAGTAATTTTATTACTTATTGGTTATAATGGATATTTTGGTCTCGTCAACCTGCAGGAAGTTGCAACCTGTAACCGTGAAACTTTTTTGTTTCAACGGAACAAGCAACAAAGTTTTATTGCGTATCTCACACGCGCAGTAGTCCAGTTCTTCTGATAACCAACTAAATGGAAATGCAAATCGCTTTTTCGTTAGGAAACTTCATTTAATTTTGGTTTAACACTGATTTGAGTTTTATCTTGTCAACCTGCAGCAGGTTATCCGGCAACCTGCTAACTCGGCACCTGTGTGTTCATTTACTATCTACGATATTCTGTTTTATAACTGAAGAGACGCGTACATATAATTCAGTTATACACGGTTGTGGTATCTACGAGTCGAACTCTTGAGCTGTGAAATATCTTCTCTCCAAGCTTCTCCAAGGAACGGAGTCTTTAGATGTGAGTCGGCTGTTGTACTTGACAGAAAATTGTTTTTTAGTTTGTAAAAAGAATATTTGCTGTGACTTTTCCGTATGGTTTATATGGAAAAAACAGTGTTGTTTCAAAATCAAATCTAAACTTTCCTCTTGCTGATGGTTAACTTAGATAATAGTTGGACTCGAGTTCGAACTCGAGACCTTTGAATTATACGAGTCAGGAAAAGTGTACCCACTAAGGATCGCCGCACCCCAATCGGTTTTAGCTGACTACAAATGATTTACCAGAAGTATGAATGTTAACAGGGAATATTTTCTTAGTCTGTCAATCTAAAATTGTCATCAATCAAATTAAAGTTATGGAATTTTTGTTCAAAATGGCGATGATGAATTAACGGTGTTAAGCCGTCTGAAACAATGAACCCTGAAGTTGGAGGTCGGGGATACTCGTGGAATATTGTGGGGGTTAAAATATGCAATCTTTTATTTTTGGCGGTCGCTTGGGTAAAATTACACGTTATAGCTGAAATAAACAACAAATGTGGCGTTCAATACCTTAAGTCCTCCACGAGCAAATGAAATTAAACAGTTCCATCCATTGAAAAGCAACTGGATTATCTTTACGTAAGAGGTGGGGACTTTTTGCTTTACTCAAATTTTTGTAATGATTTTATTTCATCCAAGCCTTTCCCAGTACGAAATAACACGTAACCTTGAGTTTTTACTGAAAAGCGATGGCGGCATCTCAAACTTCACTCATTTCGCTCTCTTCAGGCTGTTTAAGCAATTATAACCCTAACATCACTAAATCACAATCGTTGAGAGTAACGTATGGCGGTACTAACACAAACTTGTACACTGTGAAGTAGCCGGCGGGGCGTCGCTCGAAAGACGAGTCTGAGATCATTAGGCCCTCTAATTCTCTGTGGTGTCGTAAGCTCACGCCCCTCACATTCTCGCTTTGGAAGGTCAGATGGTAAAATATATGGATATCTTTTACGTAAATATAAATATCAACAGGGAAGGAATTTACAGGTCGGTATGTTTTCTTTGGGTTTGGAATCTGAAAACTTGTCAGGGATCAAAGTTTTGGAATGAAGAAACTAATCATGATGAACGAAACGGTGAAAAGATGTGTGACGTTTAATTTCAAATTTCAGTTAGAAGTTGGCGGCTAGACGTTTCACGTTAATCCAGTTGTAGCATATTAAGCTTGCAGCTGAATTGTACTGTGGCAATTGTACTCATGATTTGCCTATCAGCGTTAAAAGCCGTATTCCGTTCAGATATTAGTCAACTCAATAAAATAGATGCGTGAAATTGGTACAGTAAACGATTTACCTGCAAACCACCTTCCCCACGTCAAGCTGAGAACGTGAACCGCGATTTACACATGCGAGGTCAGGAGCTTGGTCGTGTGATACCCACAAACCTCTAGTTTGATTTCTCTAATAACTGCCAATGAACATGAAGGGGTGGTGTTCCCTATGGTTGTAGGTCGGAGATGGTTGTTATATTTTTAGGGGTTGCTTAAAGTCACAAGTTTTTAGGATCAGTTTTCAAATTTTTTGACAAAAAATCCCCAACAACCAATCTAGAGAGCAATCCCCTCGCAGTTCGGGCAGATAGTGTGACCGTAAACAGTTCCATCAATTGAAAAAAAACGGATAATATTAACCTAGCCAAAAGGTGGGAAATTTTTGCTTAGCTTGAGTCTGTAATATTTCTTTCAGTGATCCTTTGCCAACACGAACCTCGACTTCGTACTGAAATATGACCGCGGCATCTCAAACTTCACTCGTTTCGCTCTCT
>JAOEHT020003955.1:0-15166 GCA_025448195.2 Parazoanthus atlanticus | reverse complement strand
AAACACAACCGCGCACACACACACACACACACACACACACACACACACACACACACCCGTTTTATATAAACTCGCTATAAGCTGTCCGATCTCAACACTCACCTCTCTTTACTCTTCTCCTTCTCTTCACTATCTTTCCACGACGTTTTTCTCCTTCCATACCAGCATCCCAGTCAGGATCGTCAAAATCCATTGCATCCGAGAAATCGCCTTCCACTTTGAGTTTGGTGGACAGCAACCCCTTCGGAGGCCTTCCTCGTTTGGGCCTTTCACAGACAACTGGCTTTAGAGGCCTGGGCACGGGCTTGTACAACGGCTGCTGATCAGCAATCTTGGCCCCAGGCTCCGACCTTGATGACGTCATGGTTTCAGACACTGACACCGGTACTGTTATTGGTGTATTGCTGCTGGTTGGTATCGTCTCGAGTTCATTAACTGCTGACGCAGCAATCGAGGGTCCTTCGTCCTCCTTTTTCTTATACTTAGCTTTGATGTAGGTCAACCGGCTGCGCCTTCGTCGCCTTTTCTTTAACCACCACATGTTCCTTTTCTTCGGGCCGCCTGCCTTTTCCTCGTCAACCGTTTCTGGTTCTTCCCCTTCCTCTCTTATGTCCTTCTTGTGTGGATCTTGGTTTTCTTCCTTTACCTCCTGCGATCCCGACTCGCGTGGGTGACTCGGGTCCTGGCTACTCGGCCCGGATGCGTAGGGTTGGATAGGGGGCCTGTGGCTAGGTTGAACATGCGGACCACTTCTTATACTAGTCAACTGTGATTGATGGTATGACCTTGCTGGTGCTGCTAAGGACGCATGCGCATGCGTCGTCTGTGTACCCATTGTGGGTGGATGAACACTGCTGTGCTGCGAGGGTTGAGTGACAGTCCTGGGCTTCAGACCCTGAAGCAGATAAAGGGATTTTAACTTATCTTAGAATCCGAATTATTTTTATTGTTACGCAACTTACATTTGTATTTCGGTGTCTTCAGATCATATTTCTCAGTCAAACTAGAACCTAGTATGTCATATTTTCTTTAAACTGAGGTTAAATGAAGATTCAATTACTTACTTACTGCTCCTCCGCTCCTACTTACTTACTTACTTACGTACTTACGTACGTACGTACGTACGTACGTACGTAAGTGCTTACTTGCTTGCTTGCTTGCTTGCTTGCTTGCTTACTTACTTACTTACTTACTTACTTACTTACTTACTTACTTAATTTACTTACTTACGTACTTACTTGCTTGCTTACTTACTGATTGTTCTTACAATGTAACAACAACCGCAACTCTAAACTACCATCAAAACCTAAAATATTTACGGTAATGCCGACAAAAAATGATTTTCAAACACACGGTTATTATGTTTTCTCTATATCTGCTCCTTCAATTATCAGTGATGATTTTGAGAAATACCAGCATTTCTCCTGTAGAATATTGCCCTTCAGTTTCTTTAAAAATTCCAATAAGTCAGGTACCGCCCACTATAAAATACACGTAATTGGCAAGAAAGCATTAAACTTGCAGTTCTTCCAATTTTAAACCAAACTTTACACTATCGTCTTCGCTGTTCAGTGAAAAACAAGCCAACATGGACATCTATCCCACCTCCAAAGGACTAAAGCCTGAAACACCATATCAAATTTATTTTGATTAACTTTTGTAGTTAGCTTGCACGTCAAACTATATCTACTTCAGACCCCAAAACCCTATGCTGAGCCTACACGTGTATGTTGTGCGGGTTTGCAAACCTGCAGACTGTAGGCAATTCGTATAATGGTCTTGTTGACTGATCAACAAATATTGGCGTGGCATCTTCTTTGCCGTGAAAGCTCGTGCTTAGCTGATATTTGTAGCGTCAGCCTTTCTTGCAGAGCAAAGACCTATCTACAGTACATATTATTTGGCTGGACAATATTCTTAAAACACAACCAACATGTTTTAAATGGCACGTAGCTGTTTCTAATGTACCCACGGTGTTTCATGTTCCATTCTTCTGGTAAACGTCTCTGTGGGTCTCGCTACGAAGGAAATTGCGCATTTGCAGGGAGGCAAACATTTGGAACTCAGGGTATTTCTTACGTTTTCATATGAAGAATTTAGCAATTTGACGAGCTGCTGGTAGTATTTCAACCTCTTCAGCTGCTGCACAATCGTCGATACTCGTAATTGTAATGAACCTCAAGATAGGAAAGCTTTGCGTCTAAAAACTATTCAGAATCTGCCCGCTTTGTGTGATCTGTTCACTACACTTATTCACATGGCAGTAGACATTTCAACAACACCAAGCCACAGCTGTGCTCTAGGCTCTAGCATGTCCCATACACTTCACAGTTATACTTGACACGGTGACAGGCAGACAGATATTAATTACCTCAGTTAAGTGTAACCGAGTAACAAATTTATATACGAATTCAAGTTATAAATGCATGCAGCTGCTGACACAACGCGATTAGGTTGAAAATTTAAAATTGAGAAACACGGCACCTATCTTTTCCGAGTTCATCTTACGAATTATCAGTGATAATTGGACAGGCATTTTGCTGCTGTCAATAACGAACAAAGTATTCATTAAAAACTGACTACTGCCACACATCGACAGCTGCGTGGAGAACAGGCTGGTTTTAGAAAACGTAAATGTCGTAAAATCATGGTTCTAGAAATTTCATGCAGCGATCACATATTCACTTTGAGACAGATATCACAACAAAGCAAGGAAAAACAAGAAATCTACACATGCAGAACTAGAAAAATAATACCTGACTTTCAGTTTTTTCTATCAACGATTCCAAGAATATCAGAAATTGAACTAAACATAGCACGAAGGAGAGGAGCTTCAGAAAACTATTATATCAAATGGAATAACATTGTAAATTGGCTGCAAAGTACAGTGTAACAATTATAGCAGTTGATAGTCCTCATTTTCACTATCTATTTTTTTCCTTTTTCTCCCGAAATATACAGATATTGAATGTAATTTACCCTTGAGATGAACTCGGAAATTGTAAATTAATAACAACGATGTAATTAAAAAAAAAGAAAAAAAGAAAAAAAGGAAAAAAAAGAAAAAAAGCAAGGAATGGAACGTTACAGTCAATGCCAGTGTTTACAGACTTTGAAGAAGCGCCGTCCCACAGTGCATATCGCAAATCGCTATGATGGGTACCCAGACACTATAGCATCCCTAGTAAATTACTTTGTCTTCAGTGCCAAAGTAATTTGTTAAGGTTACTATTTTTTAGTGAGTATTGAATTGAGCAACTTTCGTGAAGGCAATGATCTTATAGAAACTAAATTTATCGCAAAACAGACAGAGTAATAAACAACCCAAAAGCGGAGCAATGTAAGAAAATAGCTGCAAGTCAAGCGACGCTGGCGAAGACTAATCTTAGCAAGTAAATCATTTAGCGATTCTCGGCCAATTCGGTTAAGCAACTTTTCTGACGGTGATTACTAAATTTATCTCAAAACAAACAGAGTAATAAACAACCCAAAAGCTGAGCAATGTAAGAAAATAGCTGCAAGTCGAGTGACAGTGGCGAAGACTAATTTTAGCAAGTAAATAATTTAGCGATTCTAGGCCAATTCGGTTAAGTAAATGCTACAAATAGTAACCTTAGCGCATGTGGTACCCTACTGTCGGATAGCCTTGAGACTAAAACTGTAGTTAACTGACAAGGAGGTACTCACCTTTCCTATTTATGCTGTGCACTGATTGAGTTATGGATGGGGCAGTAATGAAGGAGAAGCATCAGGAGAACATTAAACACTTAAAGACTGGCCCCGAGGGATAAAGTGAGTTTTGTTCGCCCAAGGTTCTCCACAATGTTTCCCGATACAAATTCGAGGGGGACATGCGGTGTCGAGGGCGAACAAAACATTGCCTCAGCCAATGAAAATGTGTGATATGTTCAATCATGCACTGTGCGCTAGCGGGCGATAAGTGCTTTATATCCGCTTTGCAAGGGAGATATTTGATTTGACGACTCCCTCTTGTTATCGGATTAATCAAGTGACTGGAGATCTGTAGTAACGGCCATGGAGTAACGGCTTTATGTGCAACTTTGCATGATGAGACGTATTCATAATCATCGTAAAAATGAGCTTCTTGTGTTACTTATATGAACGGTTTCGCTGGTATTCTAAAATAATTTTTGGTCAATCTAAATATACATGTCTTTTCATTTTATCACGCTTTATCACAATTAAAATTGTAAAACAACAGCAACGATCTTAGGGCCAACAAAACATCATGCACGTCGAAGAAACAAGCTACCGACTCAAACAGTATTTAGGGTAATATTGGAATCATTTGTTCACTATTACCACGCTATAACACAATAGATAGGCTCTTCCGAAATCGTGTCGTTTTTCTATTGAGCATGTCCAAGGATCATGAGATCATGTGAGAGATCACAGCACATTTAAACAGGTTTTAAACCGGTTCCAGTGAATATTGGGTTTGTAACATGTTAGAATACAAGCAGTCCCTATTTTTCTTCTAAATTCGTCAAGCGGAAAAGAAATCGCGCAAGATATCGATAGCGGACGAGTCGGTGTGAGAAAACTGCGGCGAGGTGACGTGAGGAGTGAGTCGCCCCAGTGTTCTCGCATCAAACTATCGGTATCTTGCGCGATTTCTGTTTCAATTGTTACTATCATATAAAAAGCGTCACACCCAACTACCGACACCCCTGGCTTTCTGCAACATCAGGGTTTCAACAAATTAACTTTTGTGTTAATTTATGTTTAATGAGGAAAGCACGTGTACCAAAAGCAGTAGTAAGTTCTGGGCTTCAGTCCTAAATTATGTTTACCATTTCGTGTTAGGAAAAGTTGGTGGCTATTTGAGAAGGGAATGAAAAGCCACACTATACGAGCTTGGTACTTGACAACCTCTTTTTCGTTTTTAGGTAAGTGATGATCCTCCGCACCTCAACGCAACAATCGATTTTCTTTTCTCTTCCGTTGCGAAAAAATACCTATTAGTATGACGTGTCCTCAATTGGAGAAGACATTAAACAGTCCAGTTTGAAAACATTCAAAGAAAAATTGAAAAGGGAATTCATAAACGTTTATTAACTTTTCTCTATTGTTGTGATAGCTATATGTTATGATTTATTGGCTGTTCCTTGCAGTATTATAACTAATCTTAGGTCGTATATATATGCTCATGTGTTTGTGTACGTGTGTCTGTGTGAGGTACCAGACGCACTTTACATATACCTTCACTTTTTCGCTTATAGCTCGCTAGGTTTTTAATTAAGTCCCACAAAAGTATATATTTTCTGAGAGCTTATTAAATTTCCTATCCAAGAAAGCCGCGTACATTTGAATTTGACCTAATCTAAATCTACTGGAGCCTCTTGTTTCGAAAAAACAAGTTTTCATTATGAAGTTTCATCTCTAAAATCAATTAACGCCTCCGCACAATTTACACACCATCAGAAAGAACGAATATTGGTTTACTAAAACGTGCCAGCGATTTGCATTTAAGTGCGTTGTCACTTTTTTATTAAATTACAAAGTTGAAATTGCTATTTTGCCTCGATAACTGACAGTTTTTGCAAGATTTCACTAGAACCAAGTAAATAAAAAAAATTCACTGGCACGTTTAATAAGTAATTCAGACCTTTGGCAAGCTCTGTGCAAAATTTGGGTTCACCAGGTTAAATAGTTTTTGAGATGAGACCTACAATGCGCTAAATTTACTTTCGAGAAACAGACAAGAAAATAATCTTGGCGCGGAATTGTTTGTTTGCTCAGTGATAAGTGCTTTCGCACTTGTGCAAATATGCTTCCAATCAGAGTGCACATGTAATGTGAGATGGGCCCAAGTTCTTATCATCTGCCATGATGACTGTGAAACCTGCGACTTACAGTGGTTTGTTGTTTAGCGCCAACTCCCGCCAAAACAATCATTTTTTATTGACCTTTGGCTTTACCGAGATCCGATATTTCCTTAGACGCGCTCTGATATTACCAAAATGAAACGCTCTAGAAAGGCCGAAGATGAACTGAGAAACAGCGAAACCATAAAAGAGAAGAGCCACGAACAATAACTCGACTACGGCGGCTACTGAACATAGTCATGAACAGACCCTGTCGTCCACAACTAGAATATTGCTGAAAGCCATGAGGCAATGCGGGGAGTTTTAAGACACGCTTCCGACAAGAACTACAACTTCACAGTTCTCGTAAACAACGACACCAAGTTGGTTCCTCAAACTAGCGTGACTAGCTGTGACGTCATATGATCTTTCATTCTTGTTTCATGTCAACGCCGGAAATACACCATCTTAATGTAAACACATTGAAAGATTTCGGGGCCAAGACGTTTAAAAACGTTTTTCGCTGTATCTTGAGAACGAAAATATATTTTGCATTCAAATTTTCACATTTTGGTAGCTTAAATGCTTGGTAATTTGAAAGGCTAAAAAATTTTTATGGGGGTATTTGACTGATAAAAGGTAAGTCTGGTACCTTAATTATTTTCTGTAAAACCGACCAAATCATGTAAATTATAAATTGTTTCTGCAAAGTCGGGCTTCCTGATCCTTTAACCCTTTATGGTTATGACAGGAAGCCAGTACCCATTTCATATGTCACTTTTCTTCATTTCACTTGTAATTAACTTAATTTCTAAGGGTAAATAAAGAGAGTTGTTGTTAAAATAAAATAAAAAATACGATAGCAGAACTCACCTGAGGATTTCCTTGTGGTGCAGTGTGTCCCGGTTGGCCTCCATGCGGCCCTGTGGGTCTGTGAATCATCCGAGGACCATTAGCTGACGAGACTGAAATCCCCTGTGGCGAGTTGACTAGGGAGAGCCCTCTAGCGTTCCCCGGATGGTTTGGTGCGATGGGTCTGTGTGACACCGTATGTGCCTGCACGATTCTCGCTTCACTACCCCCATACGGCTGCGCAGCACTGCTGTCCACCATTGTACCTGCGGATGTCAGTGGTGGTGGGGATCCGATAAAAGGAGGTACATTTTGTGCCACATGTGGGCCACGTGGTGCGGCTGATGCCACAGCCACAGTAGACGCTACGGTGGCTCGGGGCTGCTGAACGAGCGCGGCCACAGTTGTTGGGCAGGTGGGCAATGGCGCTGAAGTTGATGGCGGCTGGGCGGGGGACCTGACGTTAGGCGGATGGAGGAGTCTGGTCTGCACAAGGGGAGGAGGGGGCGGCGTTCCGCTGGGGGTGTGTTTAACCACGTGGGACGGCATTCCCCCTGACCTGCCGATCCCAACACCTGTTTGATCAGCGACCACACCCGGCGGACCTTGAGGTGTTTGTCCATTTCCTGAATACACAACAGTAGTAGCACTTCCATTAGGTTGGGTAACGACAGTGGTATGCATCTGTCTGTGCGCATGCGCGAGACTGTAGGGAGGCGGGGGTGCCACATGGGAGACAGATGTCGGTGCACCGAAAGAGTAAGGCATTCCGGATCCGCTTCTGTTGATGACTCCAGCCGCCTGTGTTTGCCCGGGAACTTGTCCATTTTGCTTGAGAACAGTTCCATGCGGCGAAACATGAGTACCCAACTCTGGTGAACGCCTCGTTATCAGAGGGCTGCTGTTCGTGCTGACAATTGTGACGTTGGGCGGGGCACGACCGAACGTTATGGTTGCTCCCGCGCTACCGGCGCTTGTAGAAAACCTTTGACTTGAAACATTTGTCACAATCCCACTAAAGTTAAACTTGTTTGCGGTGATACCATTGACGGCAGCCTGCGGTTTCTGTATTTGTATTCCCTGAGAAAAAAAGACAGGAGTCCTCAGTGTTAATCACAGGAGAGGAGAGCCGGGTTATTTTGTAAGGGAGTTAGAAAGCGACTGGCATAGCCTATCACAGTCTATAAAAAGTTATTCTTTATTTTGTACCATGTAACGGTACTGAGCTGAGGCGGATCCAGGTGGTTTGATCGAACGTCCTAAACCCAAGCAAAAATGCATAAATTATGTCTATTTTGAGGAAGGAGGTAGCATTTTTGTTGGAAAATGTTACAACCGAACATCCCTAGAGTCATTCTGAACCCCCTCCGTAAATTCCTGGATCCGTACCAGGAACAAAGCATTTTGTAGCCTGCGAACAGGCTCATTTGTAGCCTGTTCGCAGGCTAAGCATTTTGATGTTTCTGTCAACATTGCCGTTCTGACTACTCCATATTCTCCATTACGCACATTTCATATTCTAAACGGAAAACACTCCTGACTTTTAAAAGCGTCTTTATAAACCCGGCCCAATACCCACTAGGTGAAGTTCAATCCCAAGGGAAGTGACAGCCCCAATTTTGTCTCTTATCTTCATCACAACAGCGTTCCGACTGGTATGAAAATTCAAACACAAATCCATTTCTGGAAGTAAAAAATTCCTCGAAAAATTATAACGCAATGTACTAACAGGACTCTTCATTTTAACTAATGAAAATAGGCTTATCATAAAATTGAGCTATGTTACTCAATATCTTGCAAAGGATCATGCCATTTTTTGTTGCAAAATTCGAGTATTCTTTACAGACCAACAAACACTTAAACTCATCTAGTTCTGATCTATATTTCTGTGTCAGCTATCAGATTCTCACCAACCAACACAGCCCGTGAAGTTGGCCCCGCCTTTGGATACAAAATTGTAAGCCGTCGCTTACCCTAATAAGTTAACAACAACAACAGCAACAACAACAACAATGATGATGATGATGATGATGATAATAATAATAATAATAATAACAGTAATAGTATTAATATTAATGAAAAAGGACAATAGTCTGTTTTATAGGGTGTAGAGTTGATAAATACGTTAGGAAACTGACTTAACCAAATTGCCTTTCTTAAGAGCCTGACAATTCATGCATGGTGAAAAAGAAACAGACACTTTCACACTTTAGCCATCTTTCGAATTCAAGAGTTTTGTACTCCTGTCACATGAGATATTCAATTGTAATTGCTTCAGTTAAACACTGTATAACTGAACAAATATATTACAAAAATACTTCAAAAGCAAGGAAATCATAAAACATCTAACCGCGATCGCGTGATGTCACGGAAAGAAAGAGGCAAGCCCACAAAAATAGCCATAAAAAGGATCATATGTTTTGATTGTAACACTTTCAAATACGTCTTAGTAAATGAAAGTGTGTGGGAATATAGTTTTGGGCTTAAATAAGCGGGTGCACTGCGATTACGAGATTCTAAGTAAAGTAAAGTAAAGTAAAGTACAGGATCGAGGAAAAAATACACCAAAAAGGAACTATTAAAATGATCAATCAACGACCTTCAAAACAACCGGATACACACTTCGGATGTTTTGACTGCTTTCCTTTTTGACCGAAACAAATTCGTTTTTCGAACCAAAAATATGCTCTTGCTTGATGAAACCCGGGGGCCGCGACCAATGCAATCCTGTCAGCTGTTCCCAGTGCAAAAATGGCTTTTTGTTTGCACAAAAGCGAAACGCAGTAAAGATAGCAAAAATTTACTTTTTGCTCTTGCATCTCTATAACAGAAAAGCGTTACTTGTTTTTCAAAACATTCATGTGCTAAAAACATTTTAAAAACACGGTAATATTGAGTTCGTTCTCAAAACTATCAAATAAATGATTTCTCTCGCGACAATACAATTTTGCCATCATTTTAACATCCAGAAGATGAAGCTCTAACCACTCAGTACCAACCAAACATCACTATGGCATTTACACTGACTGCAAAATACCCGGTGGTCAGAATACTAAACACCAGCTCATAATCAAACACAAGGGATACAAACAACGATACTTACTTTGTCCATCTCGAGTGTTAGTCTTCCTCTTCACGATGTCCTCCTGACGGAAATCTTTTTGATTTCACGAAACTCATTTTCGTTGCGAACAAATGGAATGATTTGTTACAACGCTACAGCCAATCATGATTAAAAACACACGGTGTAATACAAAAGAAAACTGCAATGGATCATTTCATCATTGTTCAGTTCTCCAAGCAACCGTGCTACCATCCTTAAGATGTTCTAGAGGCGCAATATTTGCCATTACTCAGTCGTCAAGTTTCAAATATTTTCCCCGAAAGTAAAAAGGAATACAATCAACACGTGTCAGAAGATGGCAACTCACTCAAAAGTAAGGACTGTTTACGAAGGCGTACCTGTTTCGCTGCTGCCAGGCCACCAGGCACATGAACAGGTGCCGGCGCGACGGCACGTGGTACTTGGCTCATCGCTGGCGCCGCCGCTATGTCAGCGGCCCTAGCCATGGAAGGGGCAGACGGCATTCTCATGGGTCCTGACATTAGCCCAGGCACAGGGACTGAACCCGGTACCGAGCGATTGACAAAGCCGGGGCTTATCACAGCTATTGGGGCCCTCACTTTTTGTAGGACGACACCATTGTGTTGAGTAGTTGTTAGCGCGGTCTTCACTGGTTGCGTGGCGCCCACGGTACATGTGGACAGTGCACCAGAAACCACAGCCGTGTGCTGCTGAACTCCGTTTGAATTTGACTCCATCAACTGTCTCTTAATAATGATCGGATCTCCGGTGATTGTGAGTAAGTCGGACTTACGTTTTCTCCCTCGCTTTTTCTTTTCAAACCCCAGGTGCTTCACTTCGAAGTATTCGCGAGAGCGTTTGGCTTTCAGCCCTTTCGGCCCCAAGAGATTTCCTTGATCTGAATATAATAATGAATTACAATCAGACAGGCATAAACTTTAAAAAATCGGCAGAAAATAGAAACTTTAGTCCCTCAAAACTGTAACATTTCTACACCGTTCTCAATGACTAAATCGCTATCAGTATTCAAGAAAGAAGCAAGTTTACGATGCACCTCTTATTTTCAAAATGCAGCTACACTCTTTTTTATTCTATAAGAATCTTGTTTATAAGAACGTTGAAGCTGAGATTCGCCCCAAAACTTCAGAAAATGTATGGGCTGAATTTTAGGTGTTCTTACAAAAAAAAGTGTATTTCAAACTTTTTGCGATACAAGTTTGAGAACCAAAGTATGCATTATGATTCAAAGCAAACATATAAAAGAAACATTTAAAACAGAACAAAATATTTCGAAAAAACGTACCGCAGAAATTATTATATGGTTCGGGAAAAAATATGAGACGTAGCATTCTATGTATGGTGAATTATGAAATCGAAAAGATGTTGATGTAGAAACCGAGAGATTTCATTTCTAAGGGCCTCCACAGACGAGGGAAATAGTTATCGATAGCTATTAGTTGTCGATAACAAAAAATAATCGATAACTAAAAACTCCCGTATGTGTCCCAAGTCATCGATAGCAAACTGTCAAAAATCTAGTTATCTACAACTAATAAGTTTTCAAAAATAAAAATACTTTTGTTATCGATAACTAACATGGCTGTTTTGCTATCGACAACTAATATCTTCCATCTGTGAGATAGTCATCGACAATTATACCAATTTGCGACGTCCTTGGAACGAAGATGACATGCGTAGGCAAGTTACCATACTGGTTGTCGATAACTATTTACCTGGTCTCCCGTGCGTGGAAAACCTGTATCGAGCACTAATAGTCAGCGATTACTTTTTTGAGAATTTCTAGTTATCGATAACTATTTCCCTCGTCTGTGGAGGCCCAAGCTAGCCGGCCTTCACCATACTTCATGCATTTTACAATTACGTAACCTGGGCGACAACACCAACGAGGTGCAATGTGATCATAGGGCAAAATAAACTGCAACTGAAATTGTACCAAACCGACCTTCCTTGCTCTGTCTTATCCAGAAATAAAACCTGAAAATGATTCAGTGTGACAAACAAAATATAGGCCAATAGAAAATGTTTCATAAGTCATTCCGCTTGACAATTAACATTTAATACTTTTGGTTGACACTGTTATTAGATTAAGTTTTAATTTATAATTGGAGCTATATTGAAAATATGAGCTATTATGAATTTCTTCGTCACGAACATATAAGTGCCTCGTTTCATTCCCACGCGAAAAATACAGGGCCTAAAATCGTCCTAGAACTCGCTATTCCTGGATATCATCTGCAAGACAAAAAAAGACAGAAACAGGGCCAAAAATTGATAACAACACGTGGCAGTTGCTGTCTCGATTGTTTTGCTTAACAACAAATCGTGGCTAAAATTAAAAACTGAAGTTCATGTCCCAATACCACATGGTTTTAAAATACATTTTCAGTAAGAAAGTGCAAGCCTCCGCTGAGAAATAGAGTAACTGATCTTGTTTTTCGTTTTTTTTTAACTGTTCTAATTAGTTGAGAAATTCTAATCCCAACAGTTCATCACTAACGACCAAACTTCACCCACGCATTTGCAATATTGCTGTTAACCGCCCCGATAGCTCGAAACGAAATAAAATAAAATATATGATTCAACTAACGTATCAGTCGGGTAGAGTTTGCACGAAATGAGCTAAATATTGGGAAAAAAACAGGAGTTTTATTACATATTTAGGTATGGAAGAAGAATTGGGGAGTTGCCAAAAGCTTCCACTGTCTCACTTATTGTTTTAACAGCCACAAAGGAGTTGCTTTGTTCCGGTGCGAAGGTGTGGGTTATTGTTACGGTTTCTGTCTGATCGTTCCTTCAGGTAACTACGTCATAACCGTGGAGCATGACGTTTGGCACAAACTTGCCACGAGTTTAACTGCTTCACATGAGATTATACTGATGTTTTATATAAACTATCTAAAAAAACAGTCGATCGAAAATGTCTTAGTTTGAAAATGATTCGATTGCCTCTGCAGCCAAGCGAAGGATTTTTTGTTTCTGGCATTTCAAACAAATTACAACAATTCTCAGTGTGCAGTTTTCAAGTCAGTCACAAGTAATCCTCAAAGGCAGCTACTCACACTCGCTGTAAAGTTAGGACTTCTTGTTTAAGAATTTGATAAAGCTTGTTTTTCCTTCCTTGCAAAATCCAAAAATATTCTTTTACCCGGCCGACGCGAAACCAGAAAGATACTTCTGCGCATAAGCGCAAATTTACATACAACAAGAAAAGACTGCGAGTTGTATACCTCTACTCGCTTTGGTGTAAGTTGTAAAATTAAAAAAACACAAGTAAAAACAACGAGGCGTTATAAGTTCGAATGGATTCTCGAATGACGACAGTTTAGACCAACATCGTCACACACACACACACACACACACAGACACACACACACACACACACACAGACACACACACACACACACACACAGACACACACACAGAGGAGGCATATTCATTCCCTCTTACCGTCAGTCTTGCACTGGTCAGGGCACGGTCTCCCAACAGGCTTCAGACTTAGAAAGAACTCGCAGCAGATTAAGCGGCGGCAGAAACGTTTCAGATACCGTTCCAATTTTGGCCGGGAATCAACTCGAGAAATTGCCTACAAAAAGAACAACGACAGAAATATCAGCATTTCTTCACTGTTCAAGCTTGTTCATTTCTTCATCGTTCAGGCCGGACAGCTCCACTAGTGAAATGGAAGCACTGAACGCAATTGAACAGTGCATTAAAGCTTAAGGGCATGGAGGATTTCCGACAAGTTAAAGCTCAATGAGGACAAAACTGAATTCATGGTTATTGGAACCCGCCAACAACTTAGAAAGTCAGTTCTGACAAGCTATTCATCGGTAACACTAGTGTAACTGCAGTGGACGAAGCTAGTAATCTTGGAGTCTGGTTTGACTCGTATATGAATTTTAATCGGTTCATATTACTAAAACATGTAACTTAGCCTTTTATTCCCTACATAACATCTGACGTATTAGAAAATACCTTACATACGAGGCCACACAAACGCTTATTCTGGCCTTAGTTACTTGACGTGTAGATTGTTATAATGGCATACTCTATGGATTGCCGGCTACTCACATCAACAAGCTTCAACGTGTCCAGAACGCGGTCGCTAGGTTGGTGTCCAACACCCGACGCTTTTGTCACATTTCGCCTGTAATGTACCAGTTACACTGGTTGCCAGTTAAGTTTAGAATTATTTTTAAGATTATTTTAATCACCTTCAAAGCTCTACATGGCATTGCCCCGTTCTACATCTGTGATCTTACAAGTCTTAAAAAACGGTCTCGTTATGATCTACGTTCGAACAATAAACGTTTGCTCAGCCCTCCCAAAGAAAGAACAAATAAGACCACAGGAGACAGAACATTCGCCTCGGCCACGCCAGCTCTGTGGAACTCTCTGTCAGCCAGCCTTACAGCAGAGAACAATTTAAATGTATTAAGTTTTAAATTATCACTTAAAACGTATCTTTTTTAGACTAGCGTATGAGAATTATATATAGTTTTATTAATATTCTAGTATCGTAGTCACTCTATATTTTACCTTTTGTATTTTATCTCTATCGATATTGTAATTTTGTGATGCCAAGCGCATTAGATAATATTAACATGTATTCTGCGCTTTAAAAATAATAAAGTTATTATTATTATTATTATTATTATTACTACTGCGCATGTCGCTGTGATTTCCATTGAAATTAACAGAGCATGTAACATTTGGGCCAGTTTCAAACGTCGCACCTCTGTCGAGTCGAATTCAACAATGACAAAGGAAACCTAACTCCAAAACGCGAATGTAAGAGTCTTGTTTCAGTTGAGCTCGACAAAGAAGAAGCGGCACTCTTGAAATGTGCTTTCCACTGGGACTGCTCAGCAGAATGCACAAATACCACGGGGTGGCGGTGGTATTTATTTTAATGGAAGTTCACGCTTTTTGGAACGTACAAAGGAGGGGTAACGATTTTTTTTCTTGTATCTCGAGTCTGCTATTACACTACAAGATATGTTAGAACACCAAGTGACATCAACCTGATCTACCTCACAATAACACAAACATCAACAGAGTAACAATTACAACAAGAACGAAGACATATTAAAAAATTTTTCCAGACGTCCAATCATTAAGATTCATACATATTATAGACCACTTTCATAATACGCCCCAGTGACCATAAACAAAAACTTCAAGTCGAGGTCAAGTTCCAAGTTGTAATACATTTGCTGTATTTCGGCCTTTCTGGCCTCGACTCAAAGTTTTTGTTCACTTGAAACTGACAGCCGATATAGACCACTTTCATAATACGCCCAAGTGGCCATGAACAAAAACTTTGAGTCGAGGCCAGAAAGGCCGAAATACAGCAAATGTATGAGAACTTGGAACTTGA
>JAOEHT020003844.1:0-15166 GCA_025448195.2 Parazoanthus atlanticus | reverse complement strand
ATCAGGTGATAAAATACGGGCGGTTTATGAAACCTTTGACAAATCCGGGTGGTTTAGTAAAAAACGACAAGTCCAAGACAAAAGTTCATTTATTTATGGGATCAGTTCTCCATTTGTCCGCGGTAAACCTCACCATTTTGTTGAATCAGCTCCAAAATATGAATGACGTACACAATTAAGAATCGTTGACACAGAATTCGTATGCAAACTGTGCTTGAAATGTGACAACTGATAGCAGAAAGTAAAACGTGAGCAACTTGGATCCTCACGAAGGGAAAACGTCTAGTTGAAAACTTAAGGCAGCATAAATAAATAAATAAATAAATAAATAAATAAATAAATAAATAAATAAATAAATAAATAAGTCAGTGAAGTAATTTATGAGCTGAGACAGGGCCAGGGACTTGAGATGGTGCTAATTAAACATTTTGTTGTTTCGTCCTTAGCTTGCGAGCCTCAGAACATTGGAATCAGAGCATGGCCAAACAGGCGGACAAATGTGCAACAACTACAGGCCCATTCAGGAAACCGAGGGCCGACAGATTCAGCGTAACTTCGCGTTGTTTTAGAGGAACTTTTTTCTTTAATGGTTATTTTTATCTTAAAAGATGGCGAAAGTAGCTGGAAAATAGAGAATAATAGATTGGAAGAAACCTGCATCTGTAGTTATTGTAAGACAAAAGCACGATAGTTGAAATGCGATTTGATAACAGTTCTATGCAACTGTTCACTAAAAAACAATAAATATTGCGTCTTGCGAATGACAGTATGTATCTTGTACAAAAACATAAATGAAACTAGTCGATGATTAATATTTACAAGCCCTCTCCCAAAATCAATGGACCTTTATTTTAGATTCTCTTGTAAATTGTGTTTGCACAGCATCACCACACAGTGTAGATCGTTTATGCTGAACTGGAGGTTACATTTAAGGTTTTGAAAAACAACGTATCTTAATATCTAATTTGGTTAAAATCTTGAAGCTGCACGTTGCCTATACTTGGGCCGTATTAGTCTGAAACCGAATGTACAAACTTTAATCTAGGATAAACTTAGTTCTACTTGCTCACTGCAAAAGTCCTTATGTAGAAATAAGATGCCTAATATAGTAACATCCGTGGTCCTAAAATAGACCTTATGCATGATGACGTCAATGGGCCTGGGCTTAAAATGGATTTTGGTTTCTTCCCAAAGCGGGAGATTTAAATTTATGATCTTCATACCACTTCATTTGGCAAAAATCCAGTCTTCAATCTCGCAACGTTGTGAAACAACTTCAACTGGACATTTAAATCTACCAAAAAACTTTCCTCAATCCTGAATGAATCCTTAACTATTGAGACCAGTTTGAGTGTCCAGTTAGACCAGCATCCGACCCATTTACGCCATTTTGTATAAGGTCTATTGATTCTGGTCTCAGGGGCCAAAGATTCATTCAAGATGGCGGAAAGCAAGAGATTTAGATGCCGAGCTGGAATGTTATCACGACGTGGCAGTAAATTCAAGTTTTGAGACGAACGTCGCCAAACTATGTGGTAAGTTCAAATTCTGTGGAAAGTTCATCCGCCAGATCTCTCTTCCTCTTATCACAGTGCTCGTTCCAAGATAGTTGCACATGAACGGAGGAAAAGATATTTTCATGGAGTCCAGCTTCTATATGTTGCACTGTGTTAACAGTGTCATTTATAGTTATTGTATGTGTTTATGGACAGTATACAGCGCGCAACACCAAAGGCCCGCAAAGTTTGGACTAGCCATACACATCTGAACTTCAAATTTTATTTCGGTTTCTCACTGACTCGTTTCTACACATACAAAATCTGGCAAGTTGCCATTCGGGACTTGGTGTATTTGATTACCACGGGCATTTGACCTCACGGTTGTTTCGTGGCTGCACAGGTCGGTAGTTGTCACACATGCGGCCGTGGTGATATCCGTGAGTCGCTTTCAATGCCCGGAACAATTTCAACTGTGGAATAAATAGACGTATATGGAATCAGTAACCAACAACTGTCGCC
Organism: Parazoanthus atlanticus; assembly: GCA_025448195.2. NCBI lineage: Eukaryota > Metazoa > Cnidaria > Anthozoa > Zoantharia > Parazoanthidae > Parazoanthus > Parazoanthus atlanticus. The sequence goes on along the minus strand of JAOEHT020003844.1, from coordinate 13,148 downwards.
ACAGCTTTCTGTTATACATATTTTTTGACTTTACAAAGGTTTTACAAAAACCGAGACATGTACAAAAGACTTCAGAATTTCGACAGACATTTGTTTGAGTTTAAGCATGCAACAATCCTGGTAAAACACGCTCTATAAAAATAAGAGAACTGTAAGTTTTCGATTGACCGTATTCCGAAATACGAATGTATTCGGCAAGATTTATAAAGATTTATAAATCCCCTCTCGAAACACTAAACAGTAAAACAAATGATCGAATTTAGAATTAGGGTGAGCTAAAAATTGTATATTTTGGAAAAAGCATACTCGATTGAAGGGATCAAAGTTGTTATTCCACATACTTCTACTCCGGAACACACCCTAAATTAGAACCTTTAGTAGTAACTACAACCAAAAAACCAAGAGTATGAAGCTTACACCCTACTAGCTTTCGACAAAGTTCTTTTTAGACCATGCGCCCAAAATACAAGCGCCGACATATAACTGGACGTTCCTCGACCACGTGACAAATGAACGTGTACCTTACAGGCTTGTTCTTACTTTTTCCTTTTTTGTCTTGCCGAAAATATTTCTTTGAGCACAGAAAAACGTTTTTTTTGTTTGATGACGTCGTCACTTTCCTTATATGGAGTTATCACTAAATGACGTTATCACTTTCCTTAAGCTTTATAACGTGCTAACCATGAAGCAAAGAGAGTTGCAGATATTGCTACTGTTCACTATACCAAAAGAGAAGCAATTTTTTCAGATTAAATAGTAATAATAATAATAATAACTTTATTAGTTTTTCCATAAATGGCTTTTAAAAAACTAATTACAATGACAAATTCAATAAAATATTGAAATTGAAAAATTTATTAAAATCTAAATCTATCAAAATGCACTATATTGATAAAATTAATAGTGTGAAACGAATTATCTATCATACTACAATAGTTACAGATTAGTGGACTTTTTTATTATCTCTTTATGGAGAACAACAGCAATGTTTGTTATTCTGTGTTCTTAATGGCAAACGTCTTGTTCAGCTTTAGACCCAGAATGTTTTTCGTATATGGAAAGTGATAACACCATCAACCACACCAAGTTTTTGTTGTATCATAAGAACTGAAAATAATCTTTCTCCGATACTTTGAACAGCGGATTCAAACAGCAACCGCGGCATAAGTTGCCAAAGCTTTGCTTAGTACTGTTTGCCAAACTATAAGGGATATTTTGGTCTAATTCCATTGGTGATCCTAATAAATCAAGCTTTCAATCGAGTGTTAAATATCTCTAACGAATGAGAGATCTTTTCAAAACGAGAAGATAAAATACGTACCTCCAAGCGTCCATAAAATGTTATGTTTAGTTTTTAACAAGTCATATGACACTTGTGTCTATATAATCAAACTGAATACAGCACGGGCGCAAAAGCTATAAAAGGATTGGACTTCTTGTAGCTGACCTGTTTGTTATTGACATGAATCTTTCTCTTCAATACAATCCATCGCACTGACTCATAGCACGGAGGAGTCGTGAGAGAGCCTTTGTATGTGTAGTATTTGATACTTTCCGCGGCGCGTAGCTCTGGCACTAGGTCCATTACTTGGAAATCCTTCACTTCGACGCTAGATTCTGGTATTGAACAAAAGAACGTCGGTTGCATATCAGGAGAACAAAAATGCTCGGAAAGTAAAGTATATAAAATTGATTACGAGGAAAACATGCACATCGAGGATTGCTACTGCATAGAAAATATTTTTGAAAATAGAATATTTTCATTTAAATAAACTTAATCTCAAACGCAAAACACATCTTTAGTGCATCTTGCAGTTCTAAAAAAAACAAACACAGCTGCTGAGCGCCTTGCAAAAAAGATCAATCAAATTTTACAAGTGAAACCTGGGATGTTATTTTTAGATACAAAGCATTTTTTGAAAAAAATGGATTCACATTAAAGTGTTTACAAATTTTGTTGCTAAATTAGTAAATATAATGCAATTTTCCGCAACGAAGAGTTATTTTTGATACACCTTATACAAACCTTCTTCCACGATCCTTTTCAACTTTGGTTCCAGCGCTTCCAGATTGCGCGCGCGGTTTTCCCGTCTTGAACGCTAGAATATGAAAAAGCCGGTGTTTAATCAAGTTTAATACCATATTTCTGTGTCACTTGAATTACCTTGTTCTAAAGTACAAGAACAACATCAGTAATGCACATACTGTATATGTACAAAGGTGCCTCATCTGTCATAGCCTTTTTTAAATCGCCGTTTGTTTACCATGGAATGAATGCATGTGCATAATAGAAACCACATTCAATTCACTGTTTCATTCCGACTGACAAAGAAGTTACCTTCAGAAAAACGCCAATTACAGCCAACCCGTCTGGTTTATCAGCAGCAGCCGAGAATGTTCCGTACTTCGTGTTGTAGAACACAAAATGCAACTGCAACATGAATAATACGTGACAGCTACAATTCAAATATCTTAAAACTAAATACGCTTCTTTTCTTCAAATAGGTGTTTTAATAACAGAATGTGTATTATCTTAACTCTTTTTTCTCACCTTCTTGGATTTAATTTCATGTTTTAAAATCAAATTTGAAAATATCTGTTCATGGGAAAACTTCTATATCAGTAATTGCTTTTTACTAGACTAATTGATTTGCTTTATAATGAAATTGTCCCAATATTTGAAAGTGCAGCACTCGACACCACGCGAGGCCCACGCGAAATTGGCATTTTATATTTTCGAGAACCCTCAGCAACAATTATTTACAGTCTATTATGCAAGTTGCCAATGTAAGTGAATTATCAGCCGGATCAACCTTCCTGGGGTACTCCTGATCCATTTCAAATTCATTCTCGTACCCAGAGCCCACGCGGCCTACAGCCAAACGAAAGGCTCTGGCCGCATCGCCGGATAACGGAAGTCAGAGATTCTCTGACTTTTCAGTTCGTGTAATTCTGAAATTTTTGTGCATCAGTCTTCATCATACACCTCAGATCTGACATAGATCGTTTAAATCTTTTCAAATTAACCACAGATTTTTTTCAACATTCGTTCTTCCTGCCGCAAAATGAGTAGTTTTAGCCTCGAGCAAAAGTCAGAGAATCTCTGACTTCGGTTACCGATGCGGCCAGGACCTCCGGTTGGCTGTAGGCTCTGGGTACGAGAATGTTTTAAATCATGTTTAGATTGGGCCAACTTTTCCGGGGTACGTTTGATTCCATCCTAAATTGAGTTTAGATATTAACTAAGAATTAGACTAACCTCTCCTGATTCCATTCTAAGCTGTGTTTAGATATTGACTATCAATGATTATAAGCCAGTTTCGCAATCATGCGTAGAACAATTTAGGGCTGCAGTTGGCGGGCCACGCGTATTGGAAACATGGCAAATTGGGTTAAGAAAGAAAAAAGATCGATTATTTTCAAAAGAAGGTAAAAGATGAAACCTTAACAATGTAACATAATATTGTAAACACGGGTTGTGACCACCAACAAAACCCTTACTTTGCTCTGCGCATGATTGGAAAACTGGCTTCTTGGACAAACCTCTCCGGGACTCACCTAATTGCATTCAAACTGTGTTTAGATATTAAATATGATTGTTGGACTAACCTCTCCGGGACTCACCTGATTCCATTCAAACTGTGTTTAGATATTAAATATGATTGTTGGACTAACCTCTCCGGGAAACTTCTGCTTCCACTCTGTGTGTTCCGAACCAACTCCGTTGTGACAACCAAAGTGAAAATGAAATTGCTGCAGCTTAAATGTGTCCTTTAATGGTCCCCCTGATACAGTATAAGTACCTACAAAATCAAGAACATGTGATTTCCGCACTTAATAGATGATTTCATGCGGCTTATGACAGGAAACTATTTTCGATCCATGCCACCGCACAAGTTCTATCACCCTGGTTGTGTTGCATTGAGTATCTATTTCCTGTAATCCTATCTCTTACATTTACATTTCTCTTCTGAACAACACAGCAAGAATCTGACAGCGCATGGTGTGACAACGATCCGCTGAAGAGCAACGCTAGACGGCAACTGACAGTGTTGTGTGTCATCACTGTCAGAATGATGTACTCGCCATCGCTGTCACAGCGCTACCACTCTCAGATTCGTGCTCTATAGTGTTCGAACACTGCATTGATGTTTTATTGATAAAAATTTGGGTACGTTGTTTAAAAATATATATATATAAGTTCAAATAACCCACTTTCTGATTATTTCGTTCAGTTGTCAAGGCGCTTTACTATTGGTAAATAGATTAAACAACTCATTTGTTAACCATCCCGTACTTAATAATAGTAGTATTAATGATAATATAATGATATAACAACATAATGATAATAATAACAATATTTTGATAAGCTAGCTCCTTCAGTCGATGAGACTGGTATCACGAAGGGAGTCATGTTTAAACGAAAAAAGGGAAAATGGAAGAAAAAGGGAAATTATTATAAACATTACAGCAATGAACGAAAAACAAATAATACAGTAAGAGCATCAGACAGTACTGAGGAAATCACTATGAGAAAGTTAAAAAGCACAAAAATCCGTTACGAGCCGAAAACGATCCTTTGGTAGTCTAAAATGTTTATGGCATTTTTCTCCTCTGCCAGTCACCTTTGCTGAGAAAAGTTATTGAGTTTGTACATGTTTGTAGTATTTGATTATTGGTAAGGTTTCTACAAAATATACAACAAATAAAAAGTCCGGTCTCTTGTCGTTACACAGTCATTACATCGTATTATTCCAAGCAAACAGAGCTCGGGTAATCAGCAGTGCTTGTTACGCGTTTATTCTAAGCTGTTATGTTAGTATTCCCGGAACAAAGCGCATAAAGTCAACAATCCACAGCTAGATTTTGTTTCCCAATGTTTGTCAAGGTGTTATTTTGACGAGAAAAGGTGATTTGATACAGGTTGTGGCAAAAGCTTTACCCCCACCTTTAGAAGCAGTATCAACTCTGTAAACGCGAATGTTAAGAATGGAATTTGACTTGAAAATTTTTAATTGGTCGTCCCTGCATTTTTCCAGAATAATTTCAAGCGATCCAAGTTTTGTTGTTGGGATGAGTGCCCGGGTACGGAATTTGTGTCAGTGTCATGTTTTCCTTAGGAAATGGTGCGGTTTTGTTGCATACGCATACTTGGTTTTACCTTTGGTTTTATCGATGTTCATTACGGGTGCATGGCCGTTGTTCACAAGCTTTCCCTCTATCCCATCGTCATCATCATGATCATCATCAAAATCTTCTTGGTCGGAGTGGAAATTAATCTCAAGTGGAGGTAGAACCTTGGGAGACTCGTAGGAGCACCGGCCTAGATTGATGGGACTCTGGGCCTTTGAGCCACACACAGCATTGACTTTGTGCCAGTCTTTCGGACCGTAAGCTGCAGAGTAAAAAAGGTGAACTGGCTATTTACTATATATCGTAAAGCTCAGGAGCTGATGATAATGATAACTGTAAGATTCACGCTAACAAAAATCAAGTTTGAAAAAAAATTTTAAGATCCGCAAATGTTTTAAAATTAATTAACTTAATTATAGAGATTTATAAGTCAAGAACAAAATGTAGGAACATACTAAATCCACAGTAAACGCTAATAAATGGATACACCATAAAACATCACAGAGAATATATCAAAAGATCGGAGTACTTAGGGTATATTTAGGGTCTTTTTATGTTATTGCTATTTGAACAATCAAAACCAGGTGTTCATACCTTCGTTAGTAGAGTCGCCGTAACCCCATCCTGAAAGTCAAGTATAACTCTGTGATATACGCTATATAAACGATTACATTACCATTATTATTATTATTATTATTATTATTACTATTACTATTACTATTACTACTATACCATTGCCATTACCATTACCATTATCATACAATACTACTACATCTCCAGTGAGACGATGTTTGTAGGAATGGTTGTATGATAAAATAAATAACTGAAAATATTATAACTCGTCTGATTGTTTGAAACTCAAGACTAATGCCAAAAATGGGGTAGATTATTATTCTTTCAATTGTTTTGCTTTCCTTTCATCATCGATTTGTGTGTCTTTTTTAGTCTCCCTGAAAGATGTCTGTCTTTGGAAGCTCTAATTGTAAACAAATGCAAGCTGAATTTATTTTTCTGCCACATTTTGTAGGTAAATATCTTTAGCTAAGTAGAGATGTTTTTCTATGTTTTGCGCAACAAAAGTAAATGCTTTGTTGATATCTCAGTGTAAACAAGAGCACTGAAGAATATGATTTGGACGAAATGTTTTTATGGCTTTTGTGAACTTAAGGATCAAGAACTTAATGATACTGTTTATCGGGAGAACCTAAACCAAACTAGCTGCAATCGTGTAACAAAGAAGAATTATGACTAAATACACCTGTAATGACATTTTTTACCAGTATTGCTTCAGAGGAGAGAAAACCTTTAGTGATCCTTAGACTGTAACTCAGTAATGAAAGACCAAATTGTTTAGTTTGGCCCTATTCTAACTCTTCGAATCTTTGATAAAGTTCTGTTGATTATCTCTTAACGGCTATAGACAAACTTGTTTCTGTGTTACTGATTCTTCCAGGTTCAAAATTGTCCATCTGTAGCTTATTTACCAAGTCTCTACTGTAAACGTTGTAGTTTTCATTGTGTGTATGTTATAATAATAATAATAAGAAGAAGAAGAAGAAGAAGAAGAACAACAACAACAACAACAACAACAATAATAATAATAACAATAATAACAGAATAATGTTAGAATCTTTATTGTTTATCTGTAGCTATGAAAGTCTGTACCGCTGTATTTTACATATTGTTCATCTGTAGCTATGAAAAGTCTCTACTGCTGGACTTTTATCTATTGTTCGTCTGTAGCTATGAAAAAGTCTGTACTGTTGTATCTTTACATATTTTACAACTGTAGCTGTGACAAAAGTCCGTACTGTTTCCTCAGCTCTCAAGATGGTTGTCAGCGTCGTCTATATCTGCAGGTTTGTCTTACCTTTGGCGGCAGAAGCTACGCCAAAAAAACCAACAAGAAGAATTGCAATTTCTACTTTCATCTTGTGACACAACACGCAAAAACTCGATCAGCTCTGAAAGAAAAGGGTTATGGTCATTTAGGGGCCGTTTACATAAACCCGGGTTGGCTGCAAACCCAGGTCAGGTCGCCAGCCCGGGTCAACCCTTCTTCAGTCAAACGCCTGTAACTGTTTACATGAACCCGCCCCCAACCCGTCTTGCTGGGTAACCCGTTTGGAGACTCGGGTTGACCCGCCTCGGCGGGTTGAAAATGTGTGAAAATCCACACAAACGGGTTCGACCGACCCGGGTCACTTCTAATGATTCTTTTTTTCCTCAGAAATCAACATAAATATTTCGAAATCCGGACTACTTTTTGTTAAAACAAGTACATATTTGCAAGGTAGTAATCATGGCTTCTTCGAATTATAATAGAAAAATGAGAAGCAGGTCACCCGCCTCGCATGGCAGCCAACCCGGGTCGGGTGAATAGGCTTCAGATAGCAGCCAACCCGGGTTCGTGTAATCGTCCTCTTAAGTAACGGAAATAAATTAATGTTAAGGTTTATCACACGTAAATATTAAAATTGTCAAAATATATGGCTTTTTATGACAGTTGGGAAATATGCTGCATGAGTTAGACTGTCACAGTAACATTGAAAAACAAGTTATCGATCGTATCGTCCTTATGTCTGAATCTTGTTAAAACCAGTCTGGTAGTTTAGATTTTAAAAGTTTGATGAGGTCACGTGAGAAAGCTCTATTGGTCGAGGGTCGTTAAGAATTGGTCACGGTTGACTAGTAATTGGTGTCGGGTCGTTGGTTACGATGTGTTGACTGTGTTCTTTCAAACACACGTGGTTCAGGAACGAAGCTACAAATTCTTACAGGAAAATTCCATGACCAAGTAATGTATTTCGTAACAAATATTTCGTAAAAATTTCTGTTTCAAAAATTACATTGTTTGAATGAATATCGAAAAGAAACTGATATCAAAATCTAACACAGCGTGCGCAACGCGAACAAGAAAAGGCGGGGGAAAAGTACGGCGTTTTTGCGAATTGCGAAGCTTTGTCGAACGTGTTCGCTGGTAACAAGCTGGCAGAGTAAGAGCCTGAGAATTACTCTTTCCCTTTTTCAAATCAGAATGTTCGGTCTGAAATATTTATAAAAAAAACATTTTTGTTCATAAATCGAACTTCGAAGGTGCGTAACATTGGACATGAATGGATGTAAACGTTTTGAAAGACTTTATCACCTGAAGCGCTATCTTTACACCCTTGAATGAATGTAACGCCAAAAGTGTACGAAACTATTGAGGTGAAAAAACGTTCTAATATATATATATTATTATATAATAATCTATTTTTGATAAACTGATCATTGGCTGAGAAGGCTTTTAAAAACTGTAGCAAATTGGTAATAAGTAGTTAAAGTTTATTCATTTCTTTAAAAACAACCGTTTCAGTTTTAGCATCTTTAAAACTGTTTATGAAGAGTCAGTCAAGTTTCAATGAACAACACCTGGTAATGTCGACACACTTCACTGGCTGAATTTGACATTCATATAAGGAATAATCCGCAAGTTGATCACCGATTAAAATTATGGAGTAATTTGACCTTCATACCATTAACCACTAAATCTGTAATCATATGAAAAATAACAAGGTTAAACGACCGCGAACCGATAAAAAATAGAATGTTTCATAAAATTAGCACACAGTATAGTAGTTTTTTTACTTAGTATTTGCATGCAGGTAGCAATTGAATTGCCTGAGGACATTTCTATATTTTACTTGTTCCAAAAAGCAAAACAAAAACCCTCCCTCACCACGTTTGTGAAAGCAACTGACGATATAATTATAGGATATTGTAGTGGGGTACAAAGATATAAACAGTGTTTTCAGGTGATAAAAGCATTATTTCAAGAACGGGTGCAGCTTTTGGGTAAAATAGAAAATGAAAAACAAAACAGACAAGTTATGATAAATTGAATAAGTAGACACATTTTTTCTCGCTTACTGGTCCTAAGTGTGATAATATCACAACAACTACTTGCTAGGGGATAGCGGAGCAGGTTTCGGTAATTCGACAATATTCTCGCATATCGTTTCGATAAAACATAAATTGTTTTCTAATAAATTTCACGAAATAATAATTTAAGATATTTGGCTTCCCATTTCTTAGCTTACCTATAAGGTTTTTGCAGCTAATACTTGAGATATAACTAAACATCTTTTTTCAAACATCATAATAAAAGTGACAAAATAGTTTTCTTTACTTCTCCGTATGCGGCAGAGCCGAAAAATGGTCTCTCGCTTTTCTGGACTTTCGTGTTATAGATATCTATGGTTCGTTAAGTTCCAAATTTGATAGAAAAGCTCTTCTTTTGTCAAAGATAAATTTTATGTGAAATCTGAGAAGAATCAACTGAAAAAGGCAGTTTTGAGAAATTGGGATTTCTACATTGGGCGAGGTGATCTTTTGATTAGCAGTTAGCTCGTAAATACTGAACTTTTTATCTTCCTAAATTTCTCTCGGCTGTTCTATACCAATTTATTTGTGCTTTGTCAGACATTTAGGGCCACAGACGGAACCAAAATTTAAGAAGTTCAAATCTTTGGTGCATATTTGTGGATATGTCGCAACTACATCACAAGCAACGTGTTTGCCGTTTTTCTGCTCTGCCCATTTGCACAATTTGTTTGATCTTTGTTCGTCGTAATTAAATCGTGAATTAAATAGTTGCAAAAACGTTTTCTCTCTAAGAGACCAATATTTATTCCAAGCATTTAATTTAGAGTAGCCAGAAAAATTTTTATGCGTGCATGATTATTGTTCACTAATTCCTCCAATTGATCAATTTAGTTTTCTACACTACTGCTCATTAAAAGATGTTTCACATACAACGTAAACCGCATCCACTCCAAAGGCGAGTAAGTATATACTGAAAAGGGCAAAGTGTAAGACAAAGTGTATAAGAGGGGGATAGTTGCTACAGCCGTCTGTTCCCTCTAACGACATAAAGGTTACACCAGAAATGAGTTACCATTTAGAATTTTAACCAGGGATTGTCACTTACTTATTCAAGATTTTGAAAAACTAAGCCCTGCTTTGAGAGGAAACAAAATTACAATTTAAGTTCTGGAATAAAGAGTCCAAATAATTTCTTAGTATTATCTTGCAGGTTCTCTTCCAGTTCAGATATATCGTATTCAGTTCTCTTTCCATTTATTTTACACAGTATATTTTGTAGTTCAAATTTTAAAGAAACTTTAGTCAGCTGCTCGCCAGTTGCTTGCGACGAGTTCAGTATCTCATAGCAATCTAGCAAAAAGGATGGCATGTGTTTGCTTAACGGCGCTAAATATGTTCACAGCGTCAAAGGAGATGTTTCCAGACATAAAATATTACTCGAAATACACTGAAACGTAGCTCTAGCAAAAGTTCTTACATCAAAGTCGCTTAGGAAGACGCAGTTAAGAATCTGCAAATGTTCGAAAGTTTGTCGGAAAGTCTTAATATTTGAACGATATTAAACAGTTTCAGCATTAGAGGAGGATGTTTATTTCAGTGGAGGTGAGAATACTTACCGGGCGTGACATATTTTTTAGTTTTACGACGGAAGTGCGCAAGATGATAACGGAATAAAGATGATGAACTGATGCACATAGACTCTATTACTGTATCTACAGCAATTTAGAGAAAGAGGTTAATTAAACTTTCAAAAGCGCCACGCACATTGCGCAAAAAGGCAAAACTGAGCCAAAGCAAATTGCATGCCAGCATAAAGATGCTTATGAATTATACAAAATGCAGTTCTAGGAAACTTAGCTACACTTTTATATTATAACTCGACTTTTTTTAAAACTTGACTTTTCTTTAAATAGCTGTATAGCTATGTTTTGAAGAAAAGACAATCGACTCCTTTTCATCAAGCAAGCTAAAATGCAGCACTATAAATGAACGCTACGATATTCACTAAAAATCCTGATCAAAACTTACGAAAATCCAGGACTTTGATCTACCAGCAGCAACTGAGACGAGAGTAGGAAATTATTTTATCTGGTGTGACTTTATGTCTGAACATTAACTCTTCATCTCGCAACTTGTTTGCTCACCTGGAATCTATAAGAAAACTTTTTTGCATAAGTAAACCTCAATTTTTTAAAATTAAAAGATGTTTACTTGTAAAATATGGTTTTGAGTTAGTAAAAAGCAACACCTTAGAAAGCCACAACGAATAACTCTAATTTTAAGGATACATATCTTTTGTGTTTAATTTTTCTTTTGTGTACAATTACATCCGCTTTTATTCTCGTCGTTAAAGATACACATATAAACTCAAGAAAGGTTGCTATCAGAAACGGAGAGGCTATTATTCTGGGAATACCGAGTAATCATTCAATACCTCCTTAATATGCATGCACGTGTATGGAAAACGTATGGCACACACACAGTCCAGTAATCCATTGTTCGGGTGTTACATTTCCCATAACTCCACCAGGTTTTAGTATAAACGTCCTCTTGTAAACTGTTTTTCCATGAACAAACGTAAAGGCGATGTTACACGAGGCAATTCTTCGTGCAACTTGTCTCGCAACGCCATTGGAACCATTGCGCCGTGTAACACCCCAGATAAGCAATTGCAATTTTATTCATACAAGCATTGCGAGACAAGTTGAACGAAAAATTGCACTATAAATCAAAGGCCTTTCTCTTATTTTCTTGATAATGTTATCTTGCTTGTAATGCAGTTTAATTGCGTTTTCAGTGTTTTCCGTAAAAAATCGCCCGCGAAAAATGTGGCACAAAAGCCTCCAAATTTATTTTCATTTTCTTAACTACTTTATCTGAAACAATCAATGGTGTGCTGTCGTGTACTTTATTTATAATTGTATTAGAAATGTGTTTTTGAAAGAATCAGTGAAACACTTCTTGGTTTATCTCTACTTGAGTTCTACTTCACTGTTGTGCTTAAACTATAGGAAGATTGACTGTAGTATGCTGTTTGGACGATCAGTGTTCTTTATTATTATTATTATTATTATTATTATTATATAATAATTTAATAACTTATATAGCGCATTTTACATAAAATGATCAAATGCGCTTTACAATGTATGTAAGGAAACTATTTACAATATATAAAAGTTAGAAAAATGCGATATACAATGGTATAAAAATAATAATATATAGCTTTAACTAGCAGAACGCGTCGCTGAATAAAAGAGTGTTTAAGTGTTTCTTAAAAGTCTCTAAGCAAGTAATGTTTCTGAGAGTGGCAGGCAAGGCGTTCCAGAGTCTGGGTGCTGCCCACATGAACAAGCGATCGCCTAGAGTTACAAGTGATTCCATGGAAGCTTTACTGAGTAATGACTCCCATTGAAGCTAAGTCTTCATAGACCTCATCATTGTCTTTAATGCCTAGTGTCTCTAGGCCCCACATCTTTTGGACGTCTCTTTCTAGCCTCCCTGTGGCTCTGCGTACTGTCCCTACCTACAAAATTGATTTGGGCTTCCTGTGCTCCTGTTTCTGAGCTGCTACATCTTAATGGGCCTGAAATCACCCATCCTATCTCTGTTTCTATGGCAACTGGCTGATCTGGCTCCCCCTTACAATGCGTCCAGTCTGAAAATTCCACAGATAATTTGCACCTATCAAACTGTCTATTTCTAAACGCTCTTTACTCTTGCAGACATCTGACATCTGATAATCTCTCTTTACGTCTCCTAGCCTCTCATTCTGTATACTAGAAATGTCAGGCATAACAAAGGCTTCTACCTGCAGTAGCTTACCTCTGGCATTAAGTCCAGCTGTACAACACCTCGAAGCTGTGACTGTTTGGCATTGCAGCCAAAGGTATTGACTGCAAGCCATTCCTTTCTAACAGGCCTTAACCCTACGGACTTAACGGCTTGTACCATTACGAAGGACTTGTGACTCGCTGAGTCAAACAATACTCTAAATCTCCCTCTTTCCGCCCCATTTAATATAGTCTGGGCGGTCTGCAATGCTACTCTCCCTCCTGTACCCACGTGTACACAATTTACTTCTTGGGTAGAGCTCTCTGCATCTGCACCCTCCCCCTGTGAAGTTTCTGGGGAAACTTCACTCAGAGCTG
>JAOEHT020003735.1:0-15168 GCA_025448195.2 Parazoanthus atlanticus | reverse complement strand
GCAACTCACAGATAGAATAGCCAAAGGCTGGTTCCATAAAATTTGCTCTTATTTCTGACATTGCTGAATAGGATTTTCTAATGCTTAATTAATGTCTGACGTTAAACTAACATCCAGTGTACAGGTTTTATGCAACTCAGTCTTGAAGTTTACAAAATCAGGTTGGTAGCAGCTGTAATGACAGCTCCTATAATTGTTCTTTTTTCTCTCTTCTTTTTCTTTGCTTCATTCATCAATCAATCCTTCGTAGTTGGTTTTCATACATGTGCATTAATTAATTTGCTGAGTTGCCATTGGTCAGAGACTGCAATTTTGAGGCTAAACAAACAACTGACAGATTTATGTGTCTAGTATGTCATAATTGGGTTTTAACCTTGGCAAGCTTGAATTTCTATATATGATGGTGAAACTTTTGGAGGACAGCTAAGTCAATTTTCATGTACAGCTATTGATTTTTATAATTAAAAGCATGCTGCCAGTTGACGTCACCGCCCTGGTTTTGTGAGCTCCCTAATACAGTTTGACAGTGGGTGTCAGTAATAGAACATGTCGCTGGTGTCACAGTAAAGGTTTTGTCAACATCAATGTTATGCTGACAGCAAATGACACAAAGCTGAACATCTTAAATGTAGAAGAGAGGTAACATTTCTTGGAAGCTCTTGGTTTGACTTACCATAAATTATCTGCTATTTGTGACTCATCACTGAAAAACAGGGTTTTTTTATGGTCACATGAATTAAGCCAATCCGAGTGCTCTTGAAAAAAATACATTGCATGCCAAAATAGATAAATTATGGTAGTTAATTAATGGCAACAAACATCAAGTGCACCTGAAATTTTGGAAAACATATGAAATTATGTACTTATAGATACATAACCTGTAGATCTTGTTGGCAAGAGAACAGGTTAGCACTACCTTTAAATGTTTATACATTAAACACACAATAAAGCAAACTTAAATAATTATTATAACAAAAATTATTACAATAACGTCACAATCTTGCAACTTTTCCTAACTGAAAATGTACATTTTGGTATGATTTTACAATCTATCCACTAATAACATGTATTTTATCTGTCTTGTTTCCATAGCAACATTTGTAGATGACAATTTGGAATGCTAATTTTTCCAAAAATACTATTTGGTGTTTCTTGGTATAAAGACAATTAAGAAAAGTTTGCTTTGAGCCACAAAGACTATTTAGATGGTGCCAATAACATTAATATCAAATGGCCATGTGCAGTGTTTTGGCACAACATGCTTACTTTTTACTCAGCTCAGCTGCAACATCTTCCTTCTTGTAGCCATCACGATGAAAAATCTGTTTAGCTCTTGTTCTGGCAGCCTCGTGTTTAGTGCAATGTTCGCCTTGTTTTCTCTCAGACTCCGACAGTTTGACACCCCCATTAGCAGCCCTGCCCCTGTCTGGCAGTGAGCTTGATGAAGTGTCTGTTAACTGAGATTCTGGTGATTCATTAAATTCTTTGCGTTTAGCATAAGGTGTTCCTGGAAGGCTACCACCACTGCTACTGCAAACACTCCGCATCTCCATTCCACAGTTAGGACACACAATACTGTTGACGCTACTAATAGACAAAGTTTCAGCTCTAATGAAACTGGTTGGTTCTCCACAGTTTTGACAAAATGAAGGGAGAGAGATGTCACTAGTTCTAGATTTAAGAACTGGTTTCTTGGTTGCAGGATTTACCCGCAGAGATTCTGTTCTTCGAGTTGATGTCTTTGGTGACCGTTCAACTCTTAAAGATGCTGATCTTCGAGCTGATGATCTTGGCGACCCTTCATATCGTGTAGATGGAGGTGCATTATCAGCAGGAAAACATGTTTCCATCCTGGTATGGTTACTGGCGGCAAAACCGCTGAGTTTTCTTGATCTGTAAAAACCATCAGCCCCACCATCTAGCCCTTGTGAAGTCATCCATCCAACATGTCTGATGTCATCAGATCCCGCGTTTCCTCGTCCATGTGACATAGCTTGGGTTCCTTCCCTTGTAACTCGGAACTCTTTGCGATGCAGTTGATCAGTACTGGCTCTATCACGTAAATGTCTTGGTGCAGACTGTGATCGACGAAGCTTTGATTGACATTTGTAGAGGCCTAATTTGGGATCTTCAACAACAAAGGGCTTAAGACAATTGCCTGCCCTTTCCTTTGCTCCCTCGTCTGAAAAAAAACAATATTATTTTTTTACTACAGGTTGTTAATTAAAAATAGTGCAGTTGTTACTTTTTAAATATTAAAGATTTTCACTGTTCAGCTATTGGGAGTGAGTTTAGTTAACATTATATTTTGTACTGTTTGTTTGTTACATCTTCAAACATAGAAAATTTGTCACGTTTTGAATTTTGAGAAATAATTTCCATATTTTCAAGACAAGCATGAGGACTAATCATATGGGTTTCAGACAATGATTCAGCAATTAAGACTATTACCGTTTTGCAAAATCATCTTTAGCAGGACACGAGTTAAATAAATTACTATAAATTAAAGCAACAAATGCTAGATAGATAGTAGAAGATACATTTTACAGACTAGAGAATGATCCAAGTAATCTGTGTATCCAAAATATATTCCAATTGATGTAATTATACAATATAGGGTTTGCATGTAATATTTCAACATGTCAAGTGAACTTAATATAATTTTGTTATAAAAATGTAATCTCATTTTAGCAAGTGCTCAATTCAAGAAGTAAAGTTATATCAGCCATTAACTTCTTGAAGAATTGACAATAGTTTACACAATTAACCAATTTTGATGTAAATTCTTTGCATTTACGAAAATCACCTGCAATGATAATACAAGCTTGTATGTGGTAAATAGAATTATTGGGCCTGTTCCATACACCAGGTATATACATGTAACACCCTGAGCCATGCTACATGCGGCTGACAAAAACACTTTAACACAAGCATTCACTTTGCATCTCTAGAAGGGCAGAACAGTTTGCTGTCACAAATTTTAACTGATGATTTAAACCTTGCTTGCTTTTCCTGCTATAAATGTGTACACAATTGACAAATTCATATTTTAAAAAAATACATATGAATTATCAACTTTTGAATTTTGAGCAATCAAATAAACACCAAACACTTTTGCTCAAGATTTAAAAACAAGAATACATGTACATGTATGTAGATCTATATTATTTTATGTATTTGAAAATTGGTACAAAATGTAATTACAAAATTTCATGATTTTTGTAGAATCAAATGTTTTGTGGCAGGGTAATTTAGATAAATGATTACAATCTTATCATGAATATTGATCATTTTACTTTAGTTTAACAGTGAGCTTAGGTAAATTTGTTTTAGAATCTTTTCAGTTTTCTGAGTTTCCTAATTTTATTTTAATTTTGTCAGTGACTTAAACTGTTGCAACCCGTAAAACTGATCTATGACTTTTATATTTCTAAAATATGCAAATTTTATATTCAGTCTGGCTGTAAACAAACAAGAAATGAACTTCTTGAATTTTAACTATGAGAAACCAGACTCTAATATAACAATTTAGTAGTTTACTTTAAACTGTTGAACTAAAAGTCCATGAGTAAAAATTAATCTTCTATACTACTTGAAGCACTATTTCAGGGAAAAAAGCAGATGTCTAAAAGAAAAAAACATTATTACAACAATGTACATTAACATGGAAATTCAAGAGTTATTAGATGAGATATGAATATACAGCTATCAGGTACATTCACAGTATCAAACTGTATAAATTATAGGAAATTGGGCATAAATCATTAACCACACTAAACTAAATATTAAGAATAATAAGCAGAAGTTTTAGATAGCTACTTAATTATTATACTGACAAAGCTTAAAACTTGAATGAAACCAACAAAATGAATATGATACAACTTACTGTACTGTACAACTAAATTGTTGAACATTATTTTTAGTTGATTGAAACATTGTTAATCTTTTCCTAAATACAAGAAACTGTAATTTAATCAAAAGATGACCAACTAGACATGTAAAAACAGTTCATAAATGTCAAACACAAGAGCATGTCATGATTGCAAATATAGACAGTCAAGACCTGCTCCATATAACATCAATTGAATGCATGCATATTGCAGTTTCTACAGATATATACAAATGTAAGAAGTATATCTTTTCAAATCATGAAGCCACCAAAACACAGGGCTCTAATGTGAATTATTACCTGTAACAGTGTTTATATATCTTCTAGTACTATTTTGAGCACAGTGTTCAGTGTTGTCCGCAACTCTACCCAGTTAAACTGTACTTAATGAAACTCGGAGAGTGGACTTGAAGTTGAATAAAACATGGCTGATACCTGTAACTTGCTAGATCAAAATAAACAAAATCTGTAGATCTAAGTATACATGTACCTCAATTTCAAATTTGAGAGTATGTCTGCCACAAACACATTACACTCTTAATGAAAAACTGCATGAAAATGAATGTGTTTTGCTGGCTTAAACATATTAAATGCCTCTGTTTTCTGTACAAAAGAAAAATACATCAAACACATCATCAGGTTCAAGAAAATGCAAATATGAGGTGCAAATCTCAAGGCAAACAACTAAGTTAATCACAATGGTTTTTGGCACAATGACTTCCTGTTAGAGCTGTGACTTATCCTGCCCTCAATACAAACAGTATTTGTCAAAACTGTTGCTGTTGGCAAAACATGTTGCTCTTGAAACAAACTCATAGCCCTGTGATAACAGGAAAGACATGGCTGATTGAACAGGAAACACTCCAGGTGAACAGAAATCCAATAATATATTCATGTTCCACATCACTGGTGCGAGAAATAATTGAAGCTTGAAAAACGTGTCTCTTCTCTTGAGCTTGATCTGTCATTATCACAGCTCGTAGATCAATATGTTTTCAACTCAGACAGACTCTCTTTCGCCATGTTGACTCAAAATGATACAAAATACCCTTGTAAAACAGTCGAATATCATATGATTTGTACGTAAATCTCTTACTTTGATTAGAATACCCACCTCAAATGGCCAACTCAAACTTGTGAATGCCATGACAAACACAACTTTATCACTAATCTGGTTGAAATATTAACATATTCAATTTCAAGATTCACAAGAATGCCGCTATCAAGTTTCGATTTAGGCATGAATGATGTATCACAGATATACAGCCTTAAGCATCAGCAGTCACATGGTAATTACAAAATAAATCATTGGTTACCAAGATATTAATTGTATTTGAAAGGAAGTCACTGCTTATACGTCAAGTTCCTTTTTGCTTAAACAGAGCTAAAAGCCCAATTTATGATAATTGAGGATTGAAGGAAATCCACCAAATTTGATGAGCAAATTACAGTCATGTATATACATGTACACAGTCTGTACCAGTAACATAAATTAATAATTGTCATACACACAAACTGAATATATTACTGTATACAACTTATTAGACTGTCACGCACAACCCCCTAGACTGTTTATAGCACCAAAATATCACTTTGATTTTTGCAAATAGTTTCATTTTGAGCCAGTCTTTAAAGAATATTATAAACCATTTTATATTTCTTTTTAAATAAAACTTTACACTTGTAATATAAATCAATTCTTAAACTACACAACTTAGAACTACAGAGATCTACATGTAGAAAATTACCGTAAAAACTTAAAAACTTGGTCAAAACATAAAATGCCTGAAGACATCTCAGAATCAAAAAGACTCATTTAGGTAAAAACGAAAACAAAGCTATAGGTTAACAGCTGCCTATTTTTCGGAGAGCCTTCATAGCCACTGAGCAAAGTGTTTTCAGGAAGCAGATATTTGTGGATTAAAGTACAGAACAAAATTATAAGTGGGGCTGCAAAATTTGATATTTGCAACCAACATACAGTACATGTATGTATTATAATCTATTTTATAGATTTCCTGCCTAAATGCATAACAGAAGGCTGGGCCAGTTTGAGAGGATATCACTGCTAACACTACTGACCACAAAACTGATCCTTCAGTAATTTTATAATCTGCATGCATATGTGAGTACTGCATTTCACGATTGCTATTTCTAATTAGTTAAATATTAATCATGAGATCTACATGACTGTATGTACAGACTTGTATGATTTTATGTGTACATACAGATAATATATATTATATACAATTTATATTTATGTAAATGCAAGTCAAGTACCAGATAGTCTTATTCGCTGAATTAAACTAAAAAAATATTAACACTTTATAGGAACCATAGATTTTCAAACAATCTCAAAATTTAATGGGTATTACATACAGTATATGTACTGATCAATACATATATCATATAAAAATTATATACACTGTATACACTGTATATACTGTATATAAAATAACATATTTTTAAAATCAATCACATGTAAGTTACAATAATTGTTCACAATGTGACATCACTCTGGCGAGACTAACCAGCTGTCTGGGCATTGATCCTTTGTTATATTTCATTGCAACAGAAATTATTAATTACTATTCAAATTTGTTTGCTTCCTCCTTAAAAAAGTATGTGGAAATCTGACACTTGACAGAAAATAAGAACTTGAATAACAAAATAATAGTTTAAAAATGTTCATTTCTTTTCAATACTGGCTAGCCCAACTTTAAATAATACTATTTGGTTAACTAAGAAAAAATGTAGTTATAACATTTTTACTGTGACATTTATTGCACTGCAAAACATCTTGCCACACCAAACAATTAGCCAAATGCATATTTTACAAACAATAACACTTAATAACATACATTCAATTATCATAAATTATTGCAAGCCCATTCAGCTCCTCCCTTCCCTGCCCACACATATTTTTCAATGTTTCTAAGCAACTGCAGTTTATTTCACTTGTTTCCTAAATATAATATAATGTATCTTATAGTAATGCAATTATTAAAATTTACAAAGGAAAAAAAATCAAGCAAAGGAAGCAGGAGACAGGACATAGCCCCAATGAATAAATATATTCAGACCATTAATCCCCCTCCCCCTCCTTCTATTCAAGAAGAAGGGGGATAGCAGGGGGAGGGAGTAGTTTAGATCCACTAGCACCTACAACATCTTATACTAAGTATTCTTGAAACATAATGCCTTGTAAATGCTTTCAAAAAATGTATTATTTCATATTAGATAAATTGCTGAATTTTCCTAATTTCTTGGAAAACACTTTGATGTGTTCCATATGGTAAGTTCATGCTGTTGCCATGGTAACCTCCCAACCAATATTTGGGTAACAGGTCAGAAGTGACTTTCAATCAAAATGTAAGAATTTTCAGAGTTATCCAAATCCAGGGGGGCACTCCCATATATCGTAGGGCGGGGATGATCGTCAGAAATTTTCAAAAATACCTTTAAAAGATAGAGTCTTACGAAGGTGGGCATGGGAACATAAGATTTTTACCCCCAAAAGATACCAGAGGTAAGACTCACGATCAGCCTTCGGCCTCACGCTCCTTTGGCCGGCCTCCGATATAAATATAATCACTTGGTATTATGAGTGAAGTCTTTCCTCTGGTACCCAGGGTACTGTTATTATTATGTAATATGTTATTATCTTAAAAAGATACCCTAGAGACTTTGGTGGCCCTAAAACCTTTTAGGCACCCTAAAATATACTGGTCAGATCCCTGATTTTGACCCCTAAAAGATACGATGATCATCCCCACCCGTTGCCAACTGGAGTCCCCCCACCCAGGATCCAAATAAAGTAATTATTATGATGTTCGGCACCTGTACAGTGTACATAAATTTTCATGCCATACTGTAGGTGAACATTATTTAAAATGTTATCATCATCTTACACCTGTATAATTACATGTATGTATATCTTGTTGTAATTACATGTGGCATTCGTCTCATTTATCTAAATTCAATTTTTAGAAACAATTACCAGTAACACCAACTGATATTAAATAATAATATTATATACTCTTCAATACACACAATCAAAAACTATAACAACAAGTTCAAGAGTTAGGACATTTTAGTTTTTTACTGGATATGGAAGGACAATTATTTGGTTTAAAATGGCAAAATGAGTGAATATGTACATCCTGATAACAGAGTTTTATCTGTCACTCTACCATTTACAAGGATGTCTGTAAGAGAAACATGAACAAACCAAGACCTGGGAAGATCTTGCAGCTGATTGCACAAAGAGAGAAGCACCATAAACCAACACCTCAAGACAGAGAAAGAGAAGCTGATGAATGAAGCAGCAGAAAAATGGGCTTGCAGAAAGAAGCACAACTTACAACTCCAATACTTGTCAGTAGAACAGAAACCACGAACAGATGTGACCTCTGCAACAGGGACTGTCAATCTTGCATCGACATCTTCAGCCACAAGCAATGCTGCTCTAACGGACCAGGATGGACAAGGATGTATTACTCATGTTTAATCTGACCGATGGAGGCCATTTAATAATTTGTCACTGAATCACTTGCAAAAAAAGACTCAGAATAAATCATCCCAACATCCTGTTGAGCATAAGCAAGCCATTGCCGTGTAAATGCAACCAAGGCCACTTCAGCAGTGTCACCCAGTACACAAGTGCAAGAAATGAAAATAAGGTTTGAACCAGCTGAACTTGTACTTAAGTTAGTATGGCTCATACAAGATCATAGGTAAAAGCTTGTTGATGCTCAGTGGTGCTCTTCAAAGTCTTTCTTGCAAACTTGTGAACAAGCGACAAAAGACTCTGCTATTAAGGATCGAGCACTTGATGATGTACGCTTACAGTACACTGGCAGTATAGCTATTATAATCCAAATAAACTACAAAACTGCAAGCTACAATAATGCTACTGTACACTGCTGTAATCTACTGTATTAAGATTACCATTTTTCATAGTCCATTTCTTAGTGCAGGCATACATCCACATGTTTAAGGTACATGTCTACAGTTTAACATCCAGTTGAAATGTAAATGCATTTAAATTTATCAACTTCTACTTTGAACTGCTGGCTTACCACATAAAATAAGCCAACAACTTGAAATGTACCATGTCCAGTGCTTCAAATGGCTGTGCAGCATTCCACAGTTGTGATATAATTGCTTATAAATTAATATAGAGGGCCAATATCCTGAGATCACTCTAGATAATACCAACTAATCCAGAAATGGAATGCTAAAGATTCTCCTATCTCCAGTTACATTATTTTGTGTTCATCTACAAAACTATCAAAGAGTTATAATCAAAATCATGAGCAATATCTCAAGCTTTACTGCATGGACCAAAATATGACCCAAGGTTCAGATCTTGATTCAACTGTAAATTTCTATAAAAATAATATACTGTACATGCACACCTTATAGCAAATACAAAAAGATGGCAAACTGTATTTAATAGGTACTTTCTTAAATTGGTAAAAGTCATGTCCAAATAAGTTTGATTATCATTCAATTTTGATTCGCTGACCATGGGAGTCATGCTAAGAAGGGACCTATCTTGAGTCCTATTACCTGAGTTCCCGCTGCCTTCCAATCACAGCAAATGCCATAAATAAAAAATAATAAATAAATAAAAATATAAAATTAAAACATGTCCTCCCTTTCATTGTTTGAGTGACCTGCAAATATCTGACTGTAAATACTGGTTTGCTCATGCACATTATTTGTGTGGTGTGTTTGTGCAATATTGTTCACTAAACATAAAATTATATACTTATTAATTATTAATAATGGCTATGCTCTTGTACCATTGATCAATCTATCTCTGAATATTTACAACTTGATTTTGTGTAAGTGAATATATGAAATGGTGGAGGTTAGCTTTCTAAGGGTTTTCTATCAGAAACTTAATACAGTTGACTCTAGATAACTCGAACCATCAACAACTTGAACCTCCTGCTAACTTGAACTAAATTCACTCTCCCTTCAATCATTTTCTCACTAATTTACTCCCAATATCTCAAACCCTCGATAACTCAAATCATTTCACATTTCCCTTGAAGGTTTGAGTTATTAGGAGTCAACTGTATTAAGAAGTCAGTGCCATACTTGCTGGACAAAATGAATGGTAAATAAGACTGTTTATATAACACAAAATATCAAGACAAATTCCATTAGTATCCCACACCTTTGCCTTCGGCATTACATCTTAGAACCAACAGTCCTAAATTTTCCCAGACACATTCCAAAAATTAAAAATTATAATTATATTAAATAACTTACAATAATTATTTAGTACACATATTTATACTACTACTGTTATTATTATTATTATTATTATTACTACTACCATTAAAGTACTACTACTACCACTACAGTAGATATTACATGTAAGTGTTTTTATTACCATAAAAAAATACATGTACTTCGAGAATTTGGTTGGGCTTCTATAAAATGGAATGAGCTTATAGGAAATAAGTTGCGACTAGCAAACAGCATTATCAGTGTTCATTTTCAATTAACTGTGGCACATTCTTAATATTAATTACAGTTAAAGTGTTGAACAGTTATTGTTTTATTAATGAGACAAACTAGTAGGGCTTGGATGAAGGCCAAAAAAACTCTTTCAAAACTCGTTGGGTTTTTCTAATGAATCTTCATTTCAGGAAGTACTTACCGTAAGTCTCAAACTCAGGCTCCAACACATAAAAAAATATTTACTACATGCCGCTGCATGACCACCCAATGCATTCACTCTACACTAAGCAGCAATTGAGACAAAAAAGAGACACTTCAAACTCAAAGAATTTTATTCTGTATTAGCAAGGAAAACAAAACTCAACCTGTAGTCCAACTCCAAAAATTACATAATTATTAAATTAAACGAAAAAAGGCTTGAAAAAAAGGCATTGTTCAGTATAAATTTTAAACTAGTTACTGGCCAAAAAAACGAAGCTTGAGAAAAAACCTTTTAAGGCAACGTGAACAAACAAAGGTTCGTCCCAGCCCTATCAGTAGCAATATTTAAGCTAGCATATCTATAATTCAATTCAACTATACTAGTCTTACAAATATATAAAATTATACTCTCATTAATTTTCTATTTGAAGTTCTATGTACATTAATCTTGCTGTGAAAGTGTTTGTGTTAAGGAAACAAGCAAAGGTAGAAAAGAGATCTGGGAGGGAGAACATACAAGAATTTGTTTTGTTTACAGGGAGACAGGTCTAGAAGCAGGGATGCTACGAAATTATCACACTTCATGGTATATATATGTATCCAATATACCGTAATTTCATTGTTATGAAAATTACAAAATTATAAAAAATGTTTTAATGGATAGAATATCTCTTTAAAGATATACATGTATATAACATATATATACCAAGTCAACCTAAATGTTCAGCAAATCATTATTTACCTTCTCTCAGCTTTAACGACAATGTGTCTGTGGAATGTCGAATAACAGCAACAACTGTTAAAGAAATGAAAGCCACAATCGGTAAAACCATACAATATTAATCAATAATTTAAAGTTAGCAGAAAACATATATTTCAATTTTGATAATGATAAAGATGATGCATTTTATTACACATTTGCACATTAAAAATTTATTATGTACAATGTGTTTAGTACATTCCAGATAAAAAAGAACACTAAATTTGTAAACACAGTTCAAAATCATTGCTCGAGAATGGGCTTACAAGTTTGTGGATAAAATTACAATTTTTACAGATAAAAGTAATCGTAATTGTGGACAGCCACCCTGGTCTGAGGGAGGTGTTGGAACAGCAGAACACCACCTGCAATCTTCTTGATCATTTTCTCACACAGGATGGTCTGTCTTAGGTCGAGTCTTGCACAGTAAAGTTTTTCCAGTGCTTCTCTGTAGGGCTTCCATGGGAGTATCATTCTCAGCACTCACATTTGAACTCTTTCTAGTTCCTCGGATAAGTAGTTACTAGATATGCTAAACGGTGAAACAATACTCTAACATAGACCTGATTAGGGTGCATTAAATTGTTACAAGGTCTGCAGGTGGGATTCCTCCGCAGAACAAAGTACAAAGGATATACTGTATGCAAGCATTTCAAGGCTCTACTAACCGACATAGAGATGTCACTGGTTATTCCGCTTTGGTTAAATTGGATAAAAAGACCAAGGAATTTTAAGAGGATAACTATAGTCTCTATGAGTTTGTCTTCGATCTCTAGGCTTGGTAGTTATTCACATCTCTTTACACTTCTTGGCAATTATATAAAATTTATCAACAGAATTATGCATCACTATATACATATATATTTAGTACAAATAAATTGTGGTCTGTTGCAAATCCATAAATTTGATTTGTTCTTTCAGCATTGTATATTCGCTGATATGCAACAGCACATATCGATGCATTTTTGCATATTGCATACAGTAGATGCTGCAAAAGATTTTAAGTTTGTGAATATACATTTATTGACTGAAATAAAACATGTTTATTAATTATGTGAACAGAACACAGTAAATTTCTACTAAAACAATTAGATCACTTGCTATTGTTTTCTATGAGCAATGGTTAAACACTGCTTATGTACTCACAGAAAATGCTCCAGCCTGTGTTCTAATTGTTGTCAAATATAACATTTGTACCATAAATTATGTCATTGTTAAATGTACATGTAATTAACTTACAAACCTTCTTTAGTTTTCAAATGGGTGATACGCTTTCCATTTACTTCCAAGATCACATCACCAACATAAACCTAACAGGAAAGCACAAAGTATATTTTTTTCAATCATCAATGTGGTCAAATCTAACTACACAATCTGCTACAACATGTGAAGTATTAATATTAAATAATTAATGATGACTATAAATTGCTAGTTAGATTGTCTACCAAAAAGCACTTAAGAAGGCTCCTGCCTGTTTTCCATGTTTTTGTGTCACTGAACTTTACAAATTGCTTGCCTGGGAGTATGTGTATATGTGTGTATGTGTGTGTGTGTGTACATATGTGTTAATAAGTATGCAGGTGTGAATTACAGGCCTACAAATGAAATATGTGGTACAAAATTTCAGACAGTACCATAATAAAGAGTGGGCCTATGATTGTTATTTACTGGAAAGAAAAATTGTGCAATGGTGAATAGAAATTTGTAACTACCGTCTACTGTAAAACTAGGAAGAAACTCATCATGGATTTTAAATTATCTATCATTCTATGGTGACTGTCGCGTCGTGACATTGTTTGAGGTCAACAACACAATTGCTGTGCTTCACAAATTGCCTGCAGACTTGATAGACAAAAACCAGGAAATGGCCAATTTGAAAACTTACCAAAATAGACAACAATTAAAGAAACACCCAAAAAGTCAAAGACCTCATTTTACTCACAAATTCCAAAGTTTATCATGGTCATGGTTATTTATATGCCTATATGAAATAGACTAGAAGTTTCTCTAGTCAATTGTCTTTTTTAATGTTTAAAAAACAGCTCTTATAAAAACGTAGATGAATTTCTACATCCATCATTACAAACACGTTTGAAGAGATACTTCTAAATTAATTCATAGTATAAACAAGAAATTATCAGATTAATGAATATCTTTATTCAATGTCTTAATAGAAGAACGCGTCAAGTTGCAGTTAATTTGTAGGTCTTTGAAAGCAAGATAAACAATTGGGACAGTTACTTAACAAGATTCAATTTTTAATCGCTTTCGTCTAGTCTTTATACGCCCAATGAAAATATTTGTGGTTACAAAGAATTGTCACCAAAACAAAGAATCATTCAATCCAAAGTGAAGTTGGATTACTAAAGCTATTTTCGTGCTGCAATTGAATCAAAGTTTTACTGAAGCTAAATTTGTCTGCCGTCTAGCTGCGTATTGCAGTGCAGTATGGGGTTGAAAGATAATCCGAGTATACAAAATTTTGAAGATAAATAAACCTGAATCTCACACCAAAACACTTTTTTTTATGAAATACATGTAAAATTTCGCTTTTTAGACGATTAAATTATTTGTTGTCGTATTAAATGTGTCTTGACTTCTTCTTTCTCAGTTGTATGTCACGGGGTTCGCGAATGACTGACATGAGGTCGCGAAAGATCTTGTCTTTCGTCAGAACCGCAGACGACTGTGCATGTGCAAATCTTTCTCCTAAAAGCTTTGCCGTATGATTTTTGAATTATCAAGCTGATTCAGAGAGTGGACCCAAAAGTTTTCATTCTTGGTCAAAGTGCTTGAAATTTATATTTGGGTCAAAAACTTGTCGAGGGGGTACGAAGTCCATCTCCATTGGTCTAATTTGAAATTTCTTTCAAGCAGTTTATTCAGAACATTCGTTCATTACTTTTCATATTTAAGCCTTCAAATTTTACAGTCAGCCATTTTAAAAACGACTGCTTGAGCGACTTCCAAGTGTGAAATAGAGATCCAACAATTATGTTTTGTCTACGTGAGTCAGTTTACCTTCCCGCTAAGTTGAGCAGCTCCGTTGTGAACTATTGCGCTGACCATCGGCGGCAATTCCGTATCCACTCCCCCAATTACACTAAATCCAAATCCTCCGAGAGGATGTCGTTCCAATTGTACAGATCTATCATTAGCCATACTATTTTAAAAACTCTTTCATTTTGTCTGGCACTTGATTCTGCTCGGCAGAAAACTCCTCGGTCACTGAAATGAAACCGCTCAACAGCATCGGAAGCGAACAGCTTGGGCCGAGTATTGTCGATTTCCATAACTTCCGCCGACTAAACCATTTCCGGTTAGTTTATATCTTCTTCGCTGCCGGGTGTCAAGTTTTTTAAAAACAATCTTAAAAAAGTTTCTCTTCTCTTTAGTTGACTGCGAATTATGTTCCGCACCTATAATAGAGCAGGAAAAAAGGCAAGATGACAGACATACGTGTCAAAGTGAATGTCTTTAAATTCAAAACAATTTTACTACCACCGCCACTCAGTATAACAAGAGGCTGCCAGGGTAGCCTGTACTCGGGGCTTTGACTTTGTTGCAAAGTTTTCTTGCAAGCGAAGCAAGCTTCTGCAGTCAACATCTCGCATCTTTAATGCACTTCTTTGTGGTGCTATTAAATTGCAAGCTACTTTAATGATTTGTCTTGGGGTTGCGGAAGTTATTTTAGGGTGGGGGGGGCTGAATTCCGATAGTAAATTCTTTATTCGGGCAAGCACGCAAGTTAAAGTCGGCGAAAAAGTGGGGGAGGGGGGCTATAGCCCACCCTAGTCCCTGTGTTCCGCGGCCCCTGTTATCCTACCCACATTTCAAT
>JAOEHT020003627.1:0-15169 GCA_025448195.2 Parazoanthus atlanticus | reverse complement strand
TATTTTCAGTGTTTTTCTCAATAACTCCTTTTTTAAATTGCCCTGTCAGCCCCTCCCCTAAATCCGCCCTTGTTATTATTTCACAAAGTTGCAGTTATTATTAGTGTTACTGTTACTGTACATCATCTTTTCTAATAGTTTCAAGCTTCCTCAAGGTCCAAAAACAACACACACAAATTATATTAAAATAACATTATTTTATTACTGTTCACAACTGTTTTCCAGGATTTTTCGGTACTGGAAAAAGGAAGATCGAAATCCCAGGGTGAACCCAGATTTTTTAATCACATATAGCATAGCTGTTTCAAAAAAGGGTAGTGCTTGAATATGAATAAGCTGCACTTGTAGTTTAGTTACAAGTGTTAAAATTTTGTGGAAGTGATTGCAAGACAAGTTTTGAAATAGATACAGATACTGCACTGTAAATCAGCCTCTGGGAGCTTGTTAAGTAACCTATTAAACCATAAAATGTATTATCTGATTTGAAATAATATCATAAATTGCAACACATCTCCCCCCCCCTGCTTTCTCTCTTCACTGTAAAGATAGAATGTTCACAGAAAAGAAAGCCACCTTTAATTTTTTAAAAAATAACATACTCTAATTCTTCAATAGAAATACCTTTTTTTCTGGGAGTTTTGTCCTCAAAGATAAATATAGATTCAATTTAATTATATGTTCTTTTAAATAAAGCTACTCCGCCGGCAGCTAGCCAGCAAGCATATGCTGCTTCAAATACTGGGCTTTTAAACTGTAAGTAAAAGTTGACATATATATATATACATATTACCAATAGTGGACCTTGTTGTTTCACAACACCAATTTCGTGAAGTAAATAGGGACCTTCTCATAACCTTGTTCCCAGTGCTTACTACTCTACTGGTTACCACTAGGAAAACCTTAGAAAAAAGGTTGAACTTGGTACTAAGGTTGGTACATGTACTAGGTAGGGAACATTTCATCAGAAAAGTGACCACTGCTAAATATCTTTATAGGGTTCTTTCCATTTTTCATTTTTTTAATAACTGTTTCAGAAGGCTAGTAACTTTTTTAGCATTAAAAAAGTACCTTGCAAGAATAGTCAGTGTAAAGATTGTCGATTTTGTGTGTAATTATATGAAGTCTAAATATTAATTAATTGTTAACCCTTTCACTCCCAGCATGTTTATCAACATCTATCATCTCCTTACAGTATCTATATATAATAAGTTAATTGGTTGTGAGAATAAAGGAACTGACCATCCACTCTAAATTCTTTAAGATGAAGTTCAACATTCCCCTAACCTACATATATGTATATTTATAAGAAATGAATGGAGATCGGTGATGGGAATTTACAAACACATCATTTGGTCTATTGGGAGTGAAGGGGTTAACTATGGGCTAGTTCCATCTCCCTATCTGTATATAGTAGTAATCATGTGTTATTCGGCTGGTCTTTAAACCAGAGGGTAGCTTGCTTTGGTGGCCACTCCACACAAATTGTCCTTTCTGGCAATCTTGATGTATCCTTCATCTCCCCACACCGTGGCCCAGCTGTTAAAAAAGTAATACAATTATTACCATAGTAAGTCCATGCCAAAAGTCAATGACAACAAGATTTTCCAAGATTGGTGATTAGCAAGGACAGAGATTTACTGCATGTTGGGCAAAGGCTTAACCCTACCTTTAACTGGCTCTATTTTTTTTATCTCGAAGTATATGATTGGGAAACATTGCATATTAAGTTATGCCATGATAGACTGCCCCACTAAATGACTGTACCGAAAAAGATGGTGGCTGTACATTTTACCACAATACCTTGCAAACCTAACACAGCCAGTAGCCACAGATAAAGCCATATACTTTTGCAATATTCATCCCTGTACAGTAACAACATTGTGTATACTTGGTTTGAAGTTTTTATAACTTTTCTGTGTTTTTATGAGCATTTTTAGGATTTGCGTGTGCTAAGAATTATGGATAAGTGTACCAGTTGCCATCTTTTTTGGTACAGTCAATTAAAACTATTCCAATAAAATTAAACGAACCTGTTCTTTATCAGCCAGTAATCCCGTCCATCCTCTGTACCATAACCTACAGCAAGCACACCATGGTCCAGCTTTGTGCTACTACAGGCAAGATCATCATACACGCCCTTGTGGTAGAAATGAAATGAGCTGTGGCTTGCATCAATAGCAACAGATATGGGACCTACAGATGCCAGTGCTGCCTTCAGGGACTGTTCATCGCCACATGGTATATCAACAAAACCTGCGTCAGTGGCACCAACATTTGAAGCATTGAAGAGGCATTTACCAACCTATAATCGCAAAAATAAATGTTCGATTCAGTTTATAATAAGCTTTTCATATACCAAGTTCTATTTATACATCAATAACATGTGGTCAGTGCTACAATGCTATCAACATTTTAAAATTCTTTTCATGTTAAAAAATTTTCAACAAAAATAATATTTTAGATTGTAATTAGATATGTGTACACCGGTAGTGGAGTACTTTCAACAGGAAGATGCAACACATCAATCACGACATGCAACTGCAGTATATACAAAATTTAATGTAAATCATTATTAAGACCAAATAAAAAAATCCTTGTTTTTTATCACAACTTTTTCAAAAAGTAAATGCTGCAAGCATTTTTATTTATAATCTTATTCATTTTCTTTATCTGACTTGCTATTAAGCAGCCTTTGACAATCATCAACATCTTCACAAAATGCAAAGTGAACATTTGCCCAATCTATAATAAAGATTAATGTTCAACTGTTATGAATATACTGTTGAAAACAATGTTCAATCAGTTTCCAATCAGTGGTCATTGATTCAGCTCTTATCTAAAGAGCAAGGTATACTAGGAAAATAAATTTTTTTTGAAAAAAAAATTGAAATGCAGGTGCTGATGAGAAACTGGGATTTTTTTTTCAATTTGGCCTAGTGGAAAATATAACAGAAATGTTTTTAACCCTTTCAGCCCCAAACATGACAAATGATATGTTGCTAAATTCTCCTAAATAGTATCCAATCATACTTTCCTTTTAAACAGCTTGGCAGAATTTTGCTTTTCATATTGGATAGCTTGCAGTGTGTGATCAATTCCCATATTCTCACATTAAAACAACTCATTTTGCATTGATGTAAGGATAATATAGATGTTGATAAACTGGCTGGGGCTGGAAGGGTTAACATATAATACCTCAGCTTCATAGGGGTAGCTTTTCTCAGTGTCCACACCACCATTGTCCTTAATGTAGCTGAATGCATTATCCATAAGACCACCATGACAGCCATTGTTGCCATAAGAAGAGGAACAATCCACCAGGTTTTGCTCACTGAGAGACACAAGCTTGCCAGTTTTCCTAAAATGTTGGCCTTCCAAAGCACCAGTCTTTAGAAAAAGAAAATAATCATAGTATGCCGATTAGAATATATATATTGTGCCATTTTAAAAATAGTTAGGTCCCGGAGTTAGGTTGTTTTTAATTAGCGATTCTAAAAAACTTGTTGAGGATAACTGCAATATGCAGTGTGCTTGCAGCAAAAATTTAGTAAATATACAATGTTAACCAAGTTATATTAATTGTCAGTGGATATTAATTAAAAACAGACTACCTAAAGTACAATAAGACTGCTGGTGCTTACTAATACTTGTAACAGATCAATGTACATGTACAAGGAAGCAGGGTTAGTACACTTTTTAAGGTAGTACTGAATTCAAGGACTTTTCCTCCAAAGACACTGGTCTGACATGATGTTGTCTTGATAAACAAGAACTGATAACCCTTTCACAGGTGAAAGAAGTATATTTTCTTCAAAACTAGATAATTACTTTTCATGCTCTCGACTTTTACTTCCAGATTAGTAAAAGTTACTTGAGCAACAAAAATATGATTGTAGACTCTACAGTGTTTTTTTCAAGGATCTTCTTGAAGGAATAAAGTCTAAATTCAGGTCCTTGAAAATGGAAATAAAAACCAAGCTGGACTTTAATTTCAAGACAAGACAAGGCAACTTTATTTTACAGGAGGTGTTCAGATATGCTGGTCACCAGCTTATAATTTTGACAGCTTTGTTAACCACTATCAATTAATACATGGATTGTA
Source organism: Parazoanthus atlanticus (assembly GCA_025448195.2). NCBI lineage: Eukaryota > Metazoa > Cnidaria > Anthozoa > Zoantharia > Parazoanthidae > Parazoanthus > Parazoanthus atlanticus. The sequence continues at coordinate 11,067 of JAOEHT020003627.1, read as the reverse complement.
TATATTTGTAAACATGCTGTACTGTAAATTAAGTCATTATAATTATTTTTATTACTTACAGCACTGAAGGACCAACATGATCCACAGTGTTTCTGGTTCTTGACAGGTGTTACATAACCCTCTTTCCTCCAGTCTACAGTGTCTGGCATCATAAGGTTAGAAGGAGCAAGAAATGTCGATGCTTTGGCCTGTGCTTGACCAGATCCCTGCAAATTCTTGCCTTTAAAATCCTTGAAACCATTAAATACTGCTCTGATTTCTTCCTGAGTCTATAAACAATGAAGCAAAATCAAGTTAAATATTAGATCAAACTGGTCATTCATAATTTTATTCTCTCAATACCTGGCACAAAGACCTCCATGAGACTCTTCAAAACAACACATGTAAATTTCATGGAAATTCCATGGAAATCTACAAGGTTCCATGGAATTTCATAAAGATGCCATGAATGTTTAATTACAAAACTATTCAAATTACAATAATTGTACAAATTGTATGTTGCAGATGCCATCAGAAAGTTTCTTGATGAAGCAAACAATATAAAATAATGTTTATCTTTTCCATTTTATTTACAGTAACACCTCAGGACAGTGCATTGAAGATGGCAACATCAACAAGAATAGCACAAAACAATAGACTTAATTATGGAAAATAATTATGGCAGTATGCAAGAATGTGAGCCAAAAACTTCTCAAATTGAATATGAGCACTATATTTTTGTACCTCGCAGTAAAAGCAGGTTGAATTAAGAAAAAATGTAAGAATATGAATTAAAAACTAAAAAATTTAATAAAAGGGATATAAATTACAACTACTTGCAAATAAAAATTAAAATAAATTAGTTTATTTAGAAATACTGGTCTCAAGGCTACATCTGGAGTCTGAGATAGTGGGCCAAATTATACCAGAGTTTTGGGGTTGTAATGGTGACTTCAGACCCTATCACCACAAGGTGCCACTTTGGAAGGAGGCACAATCAACAGGTTCTTAATAGAAGATCTTCAGGAGAGTATAAGGCAGATAGTAGATTGACAGAAGATCAACAATATTTAACATTATTTGGAGCTGGGCCATTCATTGCTTTATAGACTAGTACACTGTACATGCAGATCTTGTAGGAGATTCAATCTTGACTGGGAACCAATGGAGCTTTTCGAGGATGGGTGTACCAGACCAGAGATGCACTCAACAAGTACAGATCAATTTAAAATTCATTTAGAAAGACATCTTAGAAGATCGAGAATAAAGCCTCTATTTACCATGTCTCCTAGATGATTCATTGCGAGTGTGTATGCATGGCCCTCTTCGTTATGCCTCACAATCATTTTCAAGTTGTCTTGCCACAAAAAGTTTCGTATTCTTTCTTCTTTAAGATCTTTATAAGATTTTCCATGAAACTTCTTCCAAGCTTTCCAGTTAGGATCACCGAGAGAATCTTGCAAGGGGTGAGAAATGGCTGCTCCAATGATTGCAAGTAATAGCAGCATGACCTTCATATCTTATCTGTTGGAGAATAATGTTCAACAAATATAACTCAAGATAAGTTGCTATCTTGCAGTGTTTTGCTTACATGTAAGGTGGGTACGTATACACAGGTAAATGATACTGTATTTCCCCAGTGGTTGTTAACCTGTTTTCCCAGACAGTAAGTCTTGTCTTTACATTTATTACCGGTAGTCTTTAAAGAGTAAATAGCTGGTGCTGTACCTGGTTTCCCCAGCAAAGTGCCTTATTTTCCCACGTTTAAGAAAAAACTGACTAGCTTTGGCTTGTCACATGTGATGACATTTAAACTTTACAATGCGGCTAGCTGGCAGTGTCTACAAGTAGACCCAGTTACATGTACAAGAACTAGCAGACTCGGTGTAAGTGAGAAATCCTAGGGGATCCAGGGATGTTTCCTGAAAATTTCTTAAAAATTTAAAACCTCTACAGCATGGACTTTTAGGAACTTACTATTAACCTACATCTTATTCTGGGTTTAATTAAGTATTGAAACAATAAAAAACCCCGGCCATTAAATTTGAAAAATTAGTTTTCAACAGGCCCAAATGAGCTTCCTGCACCACAATTATTTAATAGTTAGATTAAGTACAAGCTTTTAATTAAAATAGTGCAACTCTGAGCTATCATGATTCTAACATCTTGGATTGAGAGAGAGGCTGGACTGTACAACAAAACAACTTTTTAAGCAGAACATTAAGAAACAAGGTGTGTATAGGTAGCATGAAGCTGTCTTGGTCGAAATCTTAGATTTTGCCGAGATGAGCAAGCAATTCCATCTTGGATTGTGAGCAAGGCTGGACTTGCATTCTTAAAACAAAGACTTCTATCACATGCTCATCTTGGCAAAATCCAAACTAATTTGCAGCAGATAATTTATTTCAAAGATCTTCACACCATCGATATACCTATAGTACACTAACACCATCAATGAAATATCTACACTGACACCATGTTTCTCACTGCCTAGTATAACACTTTCTTCAAACTAAGATGAGAGAAGCATAACAAAGGTGCCTCATAAAGCACAGATACCTTGATTTTCTTTCCAACTTGCAAGGTTTATCTTCTCAAAATATAAATATTGAATTCAGCTACCCTTGTGAAAACAACACACTTGAAAAATGGTTTATTCAATCTTCCATAATATTTGATATATATTTTAGAATTATTTCATTAAAGTTGACGATTTTCCAAGTGAAAAAGAAACCCTACTTCGCTTGTTCTACCAAACCAATAGATGAGCTGATCACATTGCAAGCACCCTTGTCAAGCACCTGCAAAACCTCGTGACTTCCATTTTGTAAGTACCGGTATGTGGCAAAAATTTGCTGCCGGAATACAATCAATGCACGTGTTGAACCCGTGACAGCACTTGGGGAAAAAACCCCGCTTCTTCTTAAAACTGTAGGTAGTTAACTTAACAACTACAATTTTTCAACATTTTAAAGCTATAACAAGTGAAAAGGTTTTGCAAACTTCGTAAGTTCAGAGACAGAGATGCAAAATGGTAAGTCTAACAGAAACATTCACTCCGACCTCTCGGAAAAACGCACTGGTTTTTCATACACTGTCTGTAAACTCAAGGTTTTCACTTTCTACAATGTTGCGCTAAGTCTCATTAAAATTATTTTTTTAAAAAATATTTTCATAGTCATAAACGGTTGCACAGAAACCGAAAAGCATTTGAATCGACATGGTTTTGCAGCAAATGTCATGAAACCTAGAGGTTTCTAAAAAGCTAAAACAATTCTCACAAATTCTGGAAACTAGCTATCAGCTATGGTACTTCTCTGAACAGGCGAGGTTTTGTAAACATTTAGTGTTTACGGATTTAGTGTCTACAGACCCACGCCGTTGTGATTTAAAAGAAAACTCGAATAATCAAATATCAGTTATATTTTCCAACATGAGAATCCTAAACCATGAACATACCTTCAAAACGTTGTTAGGCTCGAAATGAAGAAATTTACGAAAGATACTTCTCTCTTTTCGCGAGGAACAGCGACGTCGTGAAAGAATGCCGGTCTCTTAGTCTTAGCAGCATAAATATGGCGCTAAAATGTACCACGCTGTGCTATGATTGGCCAATTATTTGTTCATACGTTATCTGATTGGCTAATTGCGGGGCACATGACCAGTTGCATCAGCCTTGTTAGTCACGATAAAGTCACGAGACTTTTCAACAGCGTCACTGTGCTGATGAAAAAGATTCAGAAGATTTTATTTTATTTGCAAAATATTAAATACTTTGCTGGTGCTGAAATAAACTGATATATTTCGTGAAATGAAAATTATGTTAAAAAATGATTTCTTTATAGACTGAGGCGATAAACTGGCCAAGCCGCTTGCATGTATTTAATTAATTGCAGACTGAGAGCAATGTATTTGGGAATATACATAGACCAGTTGTGATTCACAATCCAGAAGTTAAAGAACAACGAAGTGAAAAAATTTGAGAACATCAGTTTTTTTTTAAAAGTTCATTTGAGGTAAATAGAATCCTCCAAAAAATCAAAAACCTCCAGAACAGACGGTTTCATAAAAATAAAATAATAAGGAGTGTGTTATTAACACGCTATATTGGAACAATCAGTGGCCAAAAATTCACATAATTTTTATTTCGTTTCGTTTCATTTCGGTACAATGGGTAAGCTATGTTATCTGGGAATCTATCTAATATATATCATATTAACAGAATTTTATAACTAACACACCAAAAGAAAAATGATTGCTTCGTTTTCTCTCCATGGAAAAATATCATATATTTCATTTTCAGGGGACAAAAAAGATTTTTTCCTTAGAAAATGACAAATTTCAAAATGCGTCAAGTTTATTAATATCTTTTTCTGAGACAATAGTTGTAAATAGGAAAATATGGGTTTGTTTCGATTTATAATTTTTCAAGAAAATTCGAAAATAGAAGTAATGGAATGGCCGAGGTTGGCTTGGACACGAACACGGATTCTGTTTGCGTTCCAACAGAAATATATTTGGCCAGCGGTCACTCAACGTAGGAAAAGATGTTTGCACATATACGAAGACGCAACAGATTGCAAACATTTTCTACTCGGCTCGGCGTTTGGTTGAACGAGCTAAAAAAAGATCAAGATTAACATTTTACATCCTTTTTTCAAATAGGTCTTCAGGTAAGTAGAATCAAAGTTTTGTTTCGAAACCAAAGGCCCGGAGTTAATATTTGAAAATTTTATTTAAGAAAGTTCGAAAGATTCTTATGCAACTAATTGTCTTTCATGTGGCAGTCACGAGTTTTCTTGATTGTCATTGTTCAGTGTCCTTTGACTTTGGACTTTCACTTTGTCTTTGATGTGATCTACAAGTACAAGTTATGTTTCATGTTTTTGATGGTTTTTATAAAGGAAAAAGAACTGGAATCAACTGTTTAGCCTGTCTGTATTTGAAATCTGAATCGAATGTTGAGAACTTTATGTTTACAAATACGATCATGTGACTCGAGTACCATTATTTTGTTGTTCTGTCTGCGTCATACTCGATCGCACTAACAGCAAAAACCTAAACATGTGTCCTTTAACTTATTGGAGCTTTTTCTGGTCGAACTGAAATAGGAGTAATGCAGTTTTTCTTAGACTTATTTATAGTTTTTAATAGCGTTCAAATTTGCTTTGTTCAGTTATGCATATCATGTAACTTTGTAAGCTTTTGTTTAGCATATTCTTGATCTTCATTCAGTTTCAAATTATAGCTCGCTAAACATTGTGCCTGTGGTAGTGAGTCTTATCTGTATGTTTCATGAATGACTCGCTCGTGTAATAGTCGTACGTGTACATGTAGTTATACCTGTATGGCTTGAAGGGATATATATTGATTCTGTGGTTTGATCACAACTTTTACATGTATTTTTATGTTCTTTTTTTTTTAAAAAAACAACTTTTATCTTTATTGTTCAGGACACTGTTTTCTTCACTGTCAAGCTTATTAAAAGTAGCATATAATAAAAACAAAAGAATAATTTAACTTTTAAACTGGCAGTTTTCAGGAAGGTATTATTACTAGTAGTAGTAACAGCTTTTGCCACCACTGGATCATGAAGGGCAAGTTTATCATGTACATTAAATTATCAAGATTTGACAGATGTAACATTTATTGATATAAATCTTTTCTAAAGCATCTGAAGTGAAGCACATTAACAATTATGCACTAGCTGATTTTTGGTTGGAAGACTGCCAATTTTTGTCATGGACAAAAAATGACTATTATGGGTTAATTCCTGACAAGCCATGACAAAATCAGAGCTTTTGGGACAAAATTTAAACATGTTTGGTCATCAGTTTTGTTGAAGAACCACATGAAAGTGCTGTAATCTTCCTGCTTTTTTAAATGCATGGTCAGTGTGTGATATGCTATGCAGCCCAATGGATTAGACTCTGACAAAAATCAAGCAGTCCCGGCCCTGACAAAAAATTGGTCCTTACCTAAATCTGTGTAATTTTCATATATTTAATATCTAGCTATACAGTACATATATTTTAATTTATTTTTTATAAATTATTATTATTATCAGGTACATCTGTGCAACATGTGTAAATGTGCCATTGCTGTAACCTTTGCTGCCATATTACAAGTCCTTCTGGCTTCATCAATTATACCTGATCCCGAATGGCATGTGTGGAAGAAAACTCACAACAAGAGTTATGAACAGTTTGAGGAGGAACATCTGCGATATGTGATATGGAATGAAAACATGAAGATGATCAAAACACACAACAATGAAGGGAAACACAGTTACAAGCTGGCTATGAATCACTTGGGAGACCTTGTAAGAAAATTATTTCATTTAAAAACTTGTAGAACGTGAAACCTTTTTTTTGTTCAAAGGTTTTGCTAAGCTGTTTTGATTGGCTTGTTTTCTGTAATTGACTTATTTAAAGAACTGTATCTGTTGCTTTTTTTAAAAAAAGTGATCAGAAAATCAATTCATTCTCCAAGTCTAAAGCTAATTTGAGTCAAAAAAATGTTTTATAAAATATACCCCCTAAAATCCTAGTAATTTCATACCCTCCAAAAGATACAGCATGGCCATTTGTGAAGATATCATTCATTCTCCAATTTGTGATGATTTGTCCGTATCTTGTTGTTCTATATTTTCATCATTATCTGACTTGGGGTTTGAACCAGAGCTTGATTTTGAAATAGCAGCGTGAGTGTCATCAAAAGTAATGTCTTTGCTGCTGTCATCTGAGCATGAACCGCTGTCATTGTCACCAGCAACACTCTCATCTTGTGCACTCATTCCACAGCTTTCGGCACCAATTTGTGAAGGTGCTTACATGTACTACATGTACACATGTATGTGGCTTTGCACCACTCTGAGCTTCTCATCTATTTTGCTACAGATACATATATGCATGATATTACTTGGCCTATTTATATAATTATGTTAAGCATTCCTATAAACATTTCTCATTGAACATGCAGTACTGGAACGCACAGTGCACAATGATATTGTACAAGTATATCCAAGAAGAGAGAGCTAGTATTTAAGAATAATAACATTTCAATATTATTGAAGGAATTAATAATTTCGGACACTACACAATGTTTCAGTTTAGCTTAGTTTTCCTGTAATCGATAACATTTTAAATTGGTTTTTGTTTCATTTTGCTTTTAAAAAGATAATTCATGGCTTTTGTAATTCTAAAGAAATTATTTTTTCTTTATGGGCCACTATTTGCATCTATAGGGGCTTTGGATACCAAATCCCATAAATGAACAGATGCTATTTTTCAACAAAGTTTTAACCAGCACTATTTTGATCTGATGCAGATGGCACCGATGCAGCTCAAACACTATGTTTTATGTCAGCAAGTTACTACTATACTGACAGAGGTGATGGTTAAAGAAAGAGAGAAAGAACTTGCTTGCAACAAATTTAAGAAGTAACTGCCCTGATAAACCCAGAAAGCAAAGAAGGAAATGCTATGAACATAGCTTATAAATTGGTGGTGGTAGTATATTCTAAGTAGTTTAATATTTTGAAATTGGAAACTTGTCCAAAGGCAAGCCTTATGAAGAAAATATTTCCAAAGATATCAATTGAAGATATTGAAGATAAAGTGGCTGTTGTCAGGACTCTGGAAAGGAAAAAACCATTATAACGTGAACCCCTAAAATGCGTGACAAACATCCCTACTCCTTTATATATGGGGGTCCCCCCTGGGATCAGTTTGCTAAGTGTTGGTTTATTTCACATTCTTCAGACAATCAATGAAGTGAGGGCAATGTTGAATGGGTATAATTCTATGAAGAGTAAAGACAACAAGTTTGAAGGTGTGCATTTCCATCCCCCAAGTAACGTGGAGTTGCCAGATGAGGTTGACTGGAGAAAGAAGGGGTATGTCACTCCAGTGAAGAACCAGAAGCAGTGTGGGTCGTGCTGGGCATTCAGTACGGTGAGTTATTTATGGTCTCTCATTTAGGAGAAGTATTCAAAACCATCACATTTTGTGACTGTAATAAATGACATCTGAACATAAAGCACTACCAATTCAAGGCTGCAGTAAGTTAATTAATTTTATAACGTATAATGCTTAGTGTAGAAGTGGCTGTAGCATGCTACAGTATTAGCCCTTGGTCTCGGATATCTGAAGTATAAATACATGTAAACCCCATAGGACTTGTAGCTAAGGTATAGGACATTTGCATGATGGCGTCAATTTACTACATGTACAACTACCAGAATGCTTTACAAATTTTCGTTCTTATTCAAATTTTTATTCCCTCATGAGGATAGTAGAACAATTGGTACTAATTATCTTACAAAAGAAAGTCGGCAAAGCATTCTGGTAGTTGTAGTATATGACGCCCTCATGCAAACGTCCAATTGTGCAACATTTTCTGGATTTTAAAATCAAATTCGTCGGCGAAAATAGACTGCAGTTTAATGTCCCTTTTTGTTGACCAACTGAGAAAGACATTTTGGCTTAGCTGTTTCTGTGGCCTCATTATCCTGCATATTTGAAGATTTGCCGAATGACATGTTCTGTTAGTTATTAGAGAATGTGACTTGACCTCAGTTTTTGACAATAAAAAGTAACACCACGCCTGAAATTTATAGAAAAAATACTCTTGCAAGATTGAACTTTTCAAGGGTCATAGGAAACTTCTGCTAATTAGTGACGTCAGTTTTTCCTGTACTTCCATAGTTTGACATTCACAGCTTTTGTTTCTTTTCAGGGGTTTTTGGACAAGGCGGATTCAACATTAACCAGAATTGAAGAACTTAAAACAAGAGGAGAGACATAACCAAATCTAGATCTGGAATATGAATCTACTGCCACCATTATTTATTGAGAAAAGTATTATCAGTTATCCTTGTCAAGAACACTGCTGGAGTATCTAGGTAAAAGGGACACAGAATGTTTATTTTGCCTGCAAAAAAGTTTTCCTGCACTGTCTTCAAACGTTTTTGCTTGATAAAATGAAAATCGTTTTCTCTGAATTTGGGCGATCTTCCTTTTTGTATCTGTTTTGCAATAAACATTGTCTGACAAACCATGCTGTACTGCTCAGTTTTAAAATACGAATCCAACATTTCTCTGAGGGGAGCAGAGAGGGGCTAAGCGGCTCTAACCCAATCCCCCTCTCTCTTCACTCTTCGCTTCCCCAACCCCCCATTTCCTCCTCGAGGACAGCAATGTTGATAAAGCAGCACTCTTTCAGAAGCGTTTTTCAATAGCTATTTAACATCCTCAGTTTTCATGATATATGTAATTCGTTCTTGAAAACCTTCAATAGTGAAAGTAATGACAAAAGATTTAACTAATGTGTGCGCCAATATATTCGAAAGTGTTCGTCAATATATTCCAAAGTATTCGAATCCATAACAGGACCGTTTAAGGACGCAAATTTCGGTTTGTGTGGCGCACTACGTTGACTATTAGGTTCAGTCTTGCAGCTGGCTCATTTCTAGACATATACTCCATGCGAAAATTCCATGAATGGAACCTCGTTACAAACTCTAATTTTTATAAACACTACTAACACTAACACTAATAACTAACAATGTTGATACTAATAACGAAAGAATATAACCTGACCCCAACTTTTGCAAGATTTAATGATGGTCTGTAAAATTTCGAACTAATGAGACTGGTTTATAACGAGGGTGCATCCATGGCATTTTTGCATGGAGTATATACCCATTTCTATCTCTACCTATTTTTTTTCTGTATTCTTCAACTTCATTCAATTTAAATCAGAAGCACTGGTTACCATGGGAATTATAAACAGTTCCATTTACGATTTATTACTTTAACAAGAGGGATTATTTAGTTTATCTACTGACTGATGGGTTAGCCTATCCATTATAGAAAATTAACAAATTGAAATTCTTAAACATAAAATAACTTGATGTCAGTTTCAGTGGCTTAGTCACGTACACGCTTTCTCGGTTTTATACGAACAACTTTAAAAAACGATGCTCAAATTGGTCAAAAATTAGAACCAAATAAAAACACATCAGGCTGATGTTTAGAAACAATGAGTTGATTTGTACATTTTCGAATAAAATACTGAAAATTTCGACTAAATTTACAGTATAGCACAATCTTTTCCCCTGTAAACTGGAGTCTATCGAGCAGCAAGAATACTCAATAAATATACGGGCTGTTGAGACGGTTCAATATTTCGTCTTAATTTAAAGATGCCATCAGGTTTTGGGTCATTTGGGGGATTATATTCTGTAGTTTTACTGTTCGTAGAAACAAGAAGAGGCTGAAGTTGCCCCAGTGAGCCTCAACCAAAATTTCTGTTTTTTATGACAAAAAAAGCATGTACTCAACATTGGGATTCTTTAATTATTCTTCAAAGATCTGTGTACAAGCTGTAACGAGAACAAAAACACCCAAAACTGCTTTTCTGTTTGGCATTGCCGACCCGTGCTGAATCCGACAATATTCGAGGGAAAACTATACTAACGATGCAACTGTATTTTAAGAGTTCTTATAATTGTATTGCAACTTCCATTAACGTTTTAACAAAGAACTTCAAGTGACTTAGATTATGCAACAAGAGAAGTACCGAGAGCTTTCTTTGAAACCTTTTAACCGTTAGAAGTGCAAACAGTTTAGCGTCAGTGGAAAGAGCATGCAGACACTGCCTGGCCGTTGTTTTAAAATAGCAGTTTTAAAATATGTAAAGTTTTCAGTAACAATTCATTGTTTCTCAATATTTATCTTGCAGAAAATAGAAAAGTTAGAACTGATGTTAAGCAGTCAGTCGGAACCATCGTTCTTTCCTTTTCTTTGTTATACTGATTTACCAGGCAGCTGATTCTTTGCTTTTATATGAACTGAACACGAAGACCAGGTGAAGTATTCAGCAGAATGCCGCAAAATAAACTTTAAAACTAGAACTAATCGGCATATACTCCTTGGTGAAATGCCATGGATGTACCCTCGTTACAAACTCTAACAAACACTGCTAATACTAACACTAATAATTTTAAAAAACGCTTCTGATTGGAGCGGATTTGATAGCACGGACTTTGTCGTTTTTATCATCAGACGACAGAGCGTTTTAAAG